>JACXGI010000474.1:0-11965 GCA_016801175.1 Esox masquinongy
AGTGCCAAAGCTACCAGTACCTGGTTTAAGGACCATGGTATCCCTGTTCTTAATTGGCCAGCAAACTCGCCTGACCTTAACCCTATAGAAAATCTATGGGGTATTGTGAAGAGGAAGATGCAATACGCCAGACCCAACAATGCAGAAGAGCTGAAGGCCACTATCAGAGCAACCTGGGCTCTCATAACACCTGAGCAGTCCCACAGACTGATCGACTCCATGCCACGCCGCATTGCTGCAGTAATTCAGGCAAAAGGAGCCCCAACTAAGTATTGAGTGCTGCACATGCTCATACTTTTCATGTTCATACTTTTCAGTTGGCCAACATTTCTAAAAATCCTTTTTTTGAATTGGTCTTAAGTAATATTCTAATTTTCTGAGATACTGAATTTGGGATTTTCATTAGTTGTCAGTTTTAATCATCACAATTAAATGAAATAAACATTTGAAATAAATCAGTCTGTGTGTAATTAATGAATATAATATCCAAGTTTCACTTTTTGAATGGAATTACTGAAATAGATCAACTTTTTGATGATATTCTAATTATGTGACCAGCACCTGTATATATGTAATCTATACATAAGACATCTAGTGGTCATTTTTGAGTACTTCATATATTAAAACATGACTATAATGATCTCTACAGTATGTAATAACCACTTGTACAAAATAGGATTAAAGTATTATTATTTTTGCAATAAAATTATGTGTATGACAAAACTTTTATTCAAGTATTAATTACCAGTCTACTATAATTACTGAATATATTGTGACTGTGCTAAATAACTAGAAGCTTTTTAACCCTGGACCCCCTAATTGGCTTTATATGATCATTATTCCTTCTCCAAAACAATATCTTAGTAGGCTGTATACGAACACATCCTGTCTAACTTTATGTAATGGCAATGTTTGTCTGTCAATGAGATTGTCTGTGCTTGCAATGTAATGTTTGGATGAAGAATGTTGTTGTGTTGCATAAGAATTACAATTTTGATTTTCATCATGTCAAACCCCACTATTTATATAACTATATGTTGGTTGTATGTATGGTAAGATACTCATCTTTTTCATCACCACTAAGCAGTAGGTGACAGTTTTGAGAACAAGGCGGGAAAATGAATGTCATATGCTTGTATAGTCCACTCACGTTGCAAATTTGAATCATTAAACAGTGACAATGAAATAGCGCAGTAGCTAGATAACCTGTTATTCTAAGGTGTTATGACAGGTCTTGGATCTTTGGTAGGGATACCTCTCAGTAGCTGACTAAAATATCACAATAATGTCTATATCTTAGAAAAAGGAATAGCCATACTCCCATCATGTGATTCACACCTTATTACAAGAAATTCCTTCTCCATTCCTCTTCCTTCCGTTGAGATAGATAATCTACATCTCCAACGCTGAACACTCGGCCCAATTTCAATCAGTGTCTGGTAGCATGTGAGGAGGTGGCAGACATCTCAGCTGGTGTTTTGCTTGGGATAATCGACTTGCCATCTTAACCACAATACCCCACTCCACCAGTGTAATGAGCTGTAATTTGGCCTTGTATTTTCCCACTGTGGGGTTCATTTGGGCCCCGTATTTATCTATGAGTATGAGGAAATATTCCAGGTTAACTGGGGCTAATGGGAATTTTTGATACGTATGGAGTGGCGATTGTTTTCAACAATGACTCCCCTTTTCAGGCCAGGCGTTGATATATGGACTCACGTATGTATGTGTTACGTTTGTGTCCGTGTTTGTGCGTTTGTGCATTCACCGTACACAAGTACTGGCGTGGGTTTCCGCGACGGTTTGCCCGTGTTTGTGGTGTCACCGGAAGGCTTATGTCATCCAGGGTGTTGCTGGTTGAGTGATTTGAATGTGCGCTCCCATGGCAGGAGCTGAGTGTTAGCATAGCCATGGGGGGGACGAGATGCGCTAACCCCCCGGGGTTGTTTAGACAGTTATTATGAAAGGCACTACACACACACTCCACACTCACACATCAACCAACACACATCACACGAACCGTCTGAAGCGTGCACGAACGCGCTCGCACGAGCACATCAACGCGCGCTTGATGCCTCGCGTGTTCACGTGAGGCACGAGGTGCAAACTGGCAACTTAAAAACACAAAACAAACAGGAACACTCTGAGTCCCATCCACTGTTATGGGAGCAATTTCCCTCTGTTAAAAGATTCCGTGCTCAAAGTGTGCCCAGATGAAAGTCGGGTACGCACAGAATTAGCCAGTTAGAAAGCTAATTTCCTTTGCGATTTTACGAGCATTTAATTTGAAACAATTAAGATATTACGGGTTCCTCGGATACACTAAACAGAGAGACAGCTGGGAGCAATCCCATAAACCCTTGGGCTTGTGACTGAGGCACCTCTCCTCTCTGCCTTTACACTTGCCTCCCCCTGCCTTCCTTCTCTCTCCCCTGCTCCGCCCCCATCGTGTTCTTCTTCTATCTCACTTGTTTTCCTTGTATTCCTTCTTTCTCTCTCTGTCTCTCTTTCCTTTTGCATTTTTGCCTCTCTTCATTTGCCTCTCCCTCTGTCTCTCTCCTGCTTTCCTCCCCTTGCGTCCCTCCTCCCTCACTTCGCTTCCCTACAGTAATGCCTGATGTAGGCAGTGTTCAGCCTCAGCAACACGAATACACTGAGCCTCCCCCGAGCTCCGACAAGCACTCCTACAGAACCTTTCCCAATCATTCAAGTGCCTCGAAAACGGATCAGCTGGCTGCCTGTATAAAGGCTTAATTGTGTCAAGGCGGTGAAAGGAGGAAGTGAAGACTTAAGATGTTTACCTTCACGCAGAAGACGTTTTCCATTACTACTTTTATGTCACTTCACCGGGTTCATAGAATCCCATCTGTGTTATTTGTTGCAGTGTGAAAGAGAGAGCGATGGAATGTGAGGAGGGGAAAGTGAGGAAGAGATGCATGTTAAGCTATAGGGGGCGGCAGACAGCAAGCTCCCAATGCTCCAAGGTACGTCCAATATCAATGAAGCAATGAACCGATGCCTCTGCCTGCACAAAACATTCAACCACATCCAAAACTTCAAATACGATTATTTCACAATCTTATCAAAATTACAATTCAGAATGATTGACTACCATCCGTTAAAGACCAGTATTGATCTGAAAGTGTTGTCGTGACAATAGGGTTATGTTTGTAGTGTAGATCTTACTTCGATGGACAGGTCCCTGCGTCTTTGTGCAGGACCCACACCACTCTCCAAACTTCCATTCTCCAAGTTCACTCTCCCGTCTATTTCCCTCCCCCGCCCTTATTGAAGGGCATCGGAGGTGTGAAATTGATGAAGGTGCGTCGGGGGAAAATGTCATCGGGGAGTCGGCTGGCAGGTGCTCCACTTTGTTGCGAGGGGCTGCGGGGTGGGGGGGTCGTGGGGGTGGGGGGGGGTGCCAGCGAATGCACCTTTTCATGAACACTGAACTGTAAAATAGAGGTCCCAGGCAGACACAATGGCTGTGATCAATTGGCCACACTGGGAGAGATCTGGTAAATTCCTGTAGCCGCACAGTGAGAAGCCAGGCCGCGGCTATGTCCACATAGAGGGGAGAGAGGGAGAGCATGGGGCCACACCATCCTGTCGCCGTGTCACTGTGTCAGCTTTCAGAAAGGAGGGGGAGTGGAGAGGAGAGACAGAGAGGAGAGACAGAGAGGAGAGACAGAGAGGAGAGACAGAGAGGAGAGACAGAGAGGAGAAGGGTGGCGTTGGAGCTGGGAAAAGAGATGTGTGTAGAGAGCTGAAGGAGGAGATGAGATAAGATATGTGTAGAGAGGAGGAAGAGGTGAGGTGTGTGGAGAGGAGGAAGAGGAGAGGTGTGTGGAGAGGAGGAAGAGGAGAGGTGTGTAGAGAGGAGGAAGAGGAGAGGTGTGTAGAGAGGAGGAAGAGGAGAGGTGTGTAGAAAGGAGGAAGAGGAGAGGTGTGTAGAAGAGTGAGGAGAAAGAGGTGTGTGGATAGGAAAGAGGAGAAAGAGGAGAGGTGTGTAGGGAGGAGAAAGAGGAGAGGTGAAACAGAGCAGTTAAAGGAGACACAGAGGGGTTTCGGGGTGCCTAGCATGAGAGAAACTGAGTCAGAGCAGTTATAAAGAGGAAAGGAGAGAGAGGGAAAGATGGAGAGGTGTGGAGGAACGGATGGACAGAGAAAAATGAAAAGGGTTTCAAAGAGAGGTGTGGTGAAGATGCTTGTGGGGAGCCTATGGGTTGGAGAGGAAGTGAGGAACTGACAAAAGAAGAATAGTGACCTTATGCAGCAAAACCTTCCTAGGCCTAGTTACAAAAACAGCCCTACACCAAACACTGCCAAACCTCACGCTCTCCTTCTTTCACGCTCCCAGTTATACCAGTTTGCTCATCACAGAGTTACGTCAAGCACTCCACACACACACGCACACGCACGGACACACACGGACAAACAAAAACACGCATCAGTCTGCTGAGGGCTCAGGACTTGGCACTCTCGTCCACAGTCTCGCTCCCTCTCCTGTCAAAGAGGGGACAGTGTTCTTCAGCAGACAGAAACTGTCAGAGCACTTACACTGCACAGCCATGGCATGCCACGCTCTTCCGCGCTAACCCAATTCGGCCCTAATGGGATCTGATCGCCTTTCAAACCCATCACAAGCCATCCCGAATCCACGTTAAATCCGAACAGAGCTCAGAGCTTTTCCAGCGCCTGTCGTGAGGGCCAAGCGTGATGGAGCTTTGGTAATAAGGCAGCGTCTGATGTTGATGACTCCGCATACTCTGCGGTGCGGATAAGGTTACTGACTGTGACCATATGCCTCGGGCAAAAAGAGGTCATCACGAACGCATGGCCGGAGAGGATATATAGTCACTCACATGTAAAGGTAGAGTGGGTTAATAGAGCTGAACACGACCAACTTCATTCAGTAGAGCGAGGGCAGCTGAAAAGAGTAATAGCCTCTCTGTCTAATTCGAAATCAATTTCATTTCAGTTTCAGACTGGTTTAAGATACATTTGGGGGCATAGCTGTGAAAGGTCATTTAAAAACAATATTACGGATTGTTTAGGATTGAACTATACTGATAATTGGCTTCAAGTCGATGCATCTGCTTTAGAACTCAACCTTAATGATAGTTAATCATGGAAATCCATATTCCTCAAGGTTGGAGGGGAAACTTAAAAAAGGGCTCCAAACAAAGTGCTGTTGTCCTCTCTTTTGTCTTCTGTGTATCATGAACTCTGCAGCAATTAAAGGCTCCAATCTCTGTGAACTGTTAATTGACCGTGAAAGTAACACTATACGCTTCAGCATCCATCATGGCTGACACACTCTGAGAAGGGAGTGATATTAGGTGTCTCCTTTGCCATCCACATGGGGGTATACCTTGGGCTGGGTATATGTTCTCGGGCCTCGGAGGTCCAATGTCTGTAATAACACCTTGGCGCTTGGTTGTCGCCTTCGGCACTACGACGAATCATCGTGCTTGGCCGCTGGCCATTTACGAGTCCATCTTGTCCGTCGTCTTGACACGCCGGATTAGATTCATCCGCTTAAGAGATCATTATCCGAAGAGTAGAAGGCAAGGGCTTGGTGGTAGGGGGGTGAATTTGTGTGATGACTGATACACTTGATAGGGAAGTAGAAGGGTTTCATTGCGGTGAGGGAAGATAGTCTCTAAGGAATTGAACAAGTCTGGTTTTTTTTGTTTTATGGGGGGGGGGGTCTTACAACTTCAGCACAAACCGAGTGCTGGCTCCATTACAAAGGTGCAACACATTTGCAACGGTATCCCTGGGTTCTCTATAAGGATTAAAGAAATACAAGTATTTCATATAATTGTCTCCAAGATCTTATGGATGAAAGGTACTTGTATGGGTATTCATTTACATAACACAGCAATTGGAAGATCATATCATAATCCAGAATTGGGGTCAATCCATTTTAACTCAGTCAATTCTGATAATGAATTGGAATTTCTGATTATGAATTGGAGAAAGAAAAAGCTAATTTAAAGAAGTGAGCCATCAATTCAATGCACAATATTTATGCCAGTAAATACATGATTTGCTGTTTTGCCTTTGTGGGAAATCCATGGCTATATCCTTTACCTCCGAACTGAACTTTATCGAACTCCTGTAACAAGAACATCCATTTGGTATCTGAATTTCTTCATCTTTATTTTTTGCCCCACACAATCTCAACTGACACACAGCTACAAATTGGGAGCTTTAAGAGGTAGCTTATCCTTGCTGAGATAAACACTACCTCACTAAAGAAGAAGTCTAGTCCAAATCTATACATTGATTTGCACCAACAGCTATCACATAGTCTGGTTCATTGCTCAGAGAAAGACTGCTGTAGGAAGAAACTGGTTCCATGCGAGCCCCAGAATGAATTGTACCTGCTGATGAAGCGGCTGACATTTAGAACATTATATCCCCACATGTCTGTGAAGCAGACACCAAAATCCCAGTGAGACAATTTTTTAACCAAAGAGTTAACCGTAGCTATTTAAAGCTGTTTATTGATGACAACGAACTTTCCGTAAATTACAAATAACCTGTTTCCACCCAATGAAATGCTATCACGTTGGGAAGCGTTGCTGACATGGACGCGTTCATTTGGATTGCTCACGTCAATGAGACAATAGATTGTCGTGATAAACTACAGCTAATTAGCTTAAAGTGTAGCTAGCAAACCAGCTATCTCTCTGAACTTGGTCAAACAAATGGACGGTGGCTACCAGGTGGCACATTCGTTATCATTGCAGGTAATCAATGACATCGGTTTGCACCGCTACAGTATAGGACATGATAATGTATCCGATGACACTTGGCCTAATTCCCCACCTCCGATAATTACTGATATTCGTCATTGTTTTGGGGATTAGTCAAGGTCTCCGGAGATCTGTTGTACCGGGGTGGGGGGTGGGTGGAAAGGTCCGCCCTAACCCGTCTGCTGTTGCCGTTGTTTGTGTGCTGTAATACACTACACTGTGGCCATAATATATGCAAACCCTGGGCCAACATGCTGTTTCCTACCCACGTTTTGACTCTTGACATAATTAACAACATTTACATGTCATTAGCATTGGTAATGCCGTCATTACCATATTGGATGCGATGACCCCACAGTAGGTGCCGTGTTTTCCCGCTTTATATACATTGTAATGTTATTAGATACACACAGGTAAACAGGCTGTCTAAATAGTAGCGGAATATGCCTAGAGGCACACCCGTTGACTCCAACTCTAGAGATCTCTCATCTCTTCTGTCGTCTCACCCTAGGAACTTAGAAGTGCACCACATCGACAGGCACGAGAGGGAATGCGCGGGAATTCTCTCGTTCAAATGAAGGGAAAATTGCGTCACGGCCAAGCTTTTGGATTACCTTCGCCTTGGACTCGTCTTATTGAAGGACAGTTTGTCTACTCTCACCATGTCATCTTTCATGAGAAAGTTCACCTGTGATTGGTAATGAGTGCTCCTAAAACGTCACATCCTTGCCCCCATTTATCAACAGCAGCTTGCGGTACTACATCTCGAACCGTGCCAGCAACATGGAAAAGACAAGGTTAGATATGGAGCAGAATTGTAAATCTAATAACAAGTCTCATTGGATTACATTAAAGAGACAAGAGGCTTGAAAACAGTAGCTGAAGTTGTGTTTTGGCCATATCTTGTATTGCTGTTATTTGTAGTGGTTAGAAAACAAAACATGAGTAAACTCTAATCGCCTGAGAAACTGTGCAGCTCTCTATACTTTAAATGTATGTTTTTACAAAAGGCAGGTAAGTTGCCATACATAACAGAAAAGGTGGGTAAAATCTGTTCACTTGCATTTACTCCACATTGTACCAGTGGTTGTTATAATTGCATATATATTATTGCATTTAAGGAGGTGTGCTTTAGATATCCTGTAACTTAGTTATTAATTGTAGTGGGCCTACATATAAACCATGTAGTGTCTTTACATTACAAACAATGCCAACCAGCTTCCAAAGTTCAGTTGCCCATTTTAAGTATCTCACAGAATGCATGTTGTGTGTTGACATCTTTAGGCCTAAAACTAGAAAGACTGGTCAAGGTCTCTTTATCTTGTTACATTCTGACAATTCCAAAACACTGCTTTTGTAGACACAACTCAACTTCAATGTCCAACCAAATATGTAATTTTCCCATCGGTAGAACAGGCTGATTGATAAATCCAAAGTTATTTGAAATTATTGAATTCTCAAGTGCTCCCTCATTATTGTTATAAAACCTCCACTTTTATTCAATGAACAAAATAAATATTCAGTAGCTCACTCCTAGATTCAGTTGTATTTTTCTTGTTAAAAGTGTAACTCATTATTATTTGCGCAGATCAATAAACATTACTTAATCAGTGATATTGCATGGGTAGTGAGTGAGAGAGAAATAGAGTGATGGAGAGAAGAGAGCCTGTGGGCTGGGAACTGATACCCTGATTGAGATGTCTCTCTTCACTGTTGCCATTGTTAGGTGCAAGATGTTTGTGCCTGCAGGGTAAGTTGTTCGTCATTCATCAGAAGCTTTGGGTCCCTGCCACAAAACCAAGTTTCTCCAAACAATCTCATTCACACTCATCTGTCGCTCCGGGACATTGTTTTTTCTGCTTCTAAATCAGGGCCCTGTATACACTTGACTTTGTTATGGCCGCGTGTACTGCAAAATGCAATCCATAAAGACATGATATGGCAAAAAAATTTTGCATTCCATAATATTGGTTTATAAAAAATGTATATGAAACAATAGCAGTGTCATCAATTATGATTGTGTAGACTATTTTAGAATACTGTTGCCTGGACGTTTAGCAGTGACAATTTGCATGAGAAGACCTAGTCGTGTTTGTAATGTGATAATAGCCTAGGTGTTGTGTGAGGAATAAGTACTTCACTCATTTTGTTTTTAATAGAACCATTGATAATAGTGCAGCAATGCTTTTGGTTGTCATTCACATTGGACTGTATTTTTATCATTCCTTTTGGACGTTTTTTTTTCTTCCTTCAAATATTTTGTCTTGTTGGTGGATACCCAAATACATGATTTTCTGACTATTTAAACACGCTGGACCAATGTTTCCCTTGCGAGTTAGGCTACAAACAACCCCAACATTCCTTTGTTGTACTGAAGGTTAGAAAGTTGATCTCTGGCAGTTAGTTGATTCTGGTGACGTCACCTTTCCATCCCCTCTCCGCTTCTGTGCGGAGTCGGGCAGTCTGTGTATGAGTGTCGGCAAGAGAGAACGCTTCCCTGCCGCACCGCACACAGAACTGCACAGCCTCGGCACAGTGAATAATGAAGACATAACGCGCACAACAACGGAAAATATAGCACATGTTTTCATTCGTCGCTGGACATTCCGGTCTCTTCGCTCACTGTCGTGATTTCACTCCAGCCTTTGAGCCACATTCATTCGAGAATCAAGAGAAAAGAAAACTCAAGGAAAAGAGTCGAAATTAGATCGGGCAGACTGGAAAATAAGCAAATAGATGTAGACGGATTATTTCTCACATAGGCTACTGCTGTCATTCTGGATGTAACTCGCAACTATTTCTATCAAATACAGCTGGAGAGATCGAGTTTAACGACTGAATGCAAATATGATGTTAAGGTAAGCGTCTATGGAAATGTCCATTCAAATTGGCCAATTTGTCAATGCTTGACTTTTCACGCCGTGTGGGCGGATGAAGTCGTCACCGCAACTCTCTAGTCTTTCATATACCATATACTTTTACCCGGTGATGATATTCAATCGATTTGTTGTCTTTGTTTATTGTGAAATATAAGGGAGCACCAAACTATGTGCGTGCTTCGACTATTTAAATTTTCTTGTTTTTATTTGCGTAACAACGAATAAAGAAGAAAATATTAGCCCATGTAGTTTGAGATTAAATATATTCCTAATAAATGTGACTAATTTCCCATTAAATTAAATTATCCAGCATACATGCGTATTTACGACAGGATACAAATAGTAATTTGAATTATTTTGTGTATGACTATTAACAAGGTAATGTCAATTATTCATAATTGGGGTATGGTAAAAACTTCTGCCGTCTAATGTTCGGCTAAAACAGAATAATAAAAGCTTATTGTAGGCTAAAATGATATTCATTTTTGATAGAAGATTGCATTCATAAAATATTCATAGTCATTGTATTTGCTTCTCGTAAAACCCGATTTAATGATGACGCTGGTGCTCTTTAACTACTATTAAGCTGCAGTCGTGATGTCAGTTTAATTGGAAAAACAACGTTTTTCGAAGTTGTGTGAAGTCGAGTCTACTGTCATGATTTAAAGCCGCATTCCTCCCGCTAGCAATATAGGCACGGCTTATCTACATGCTGTTGCCTATTTTTGGAATACATTTTTGGTTCCCAACGGTCCAAACTGAAGTCTCGGTAGGGCGAACGAACTGTTTCCCACAGCCATTGAAAGGGAAAACAAATGTTGGAGTAAATCAGATGGAAGTTAACCTTTTCTCTTTCACAGATTTCCCAATAGAACTGCGCACAAAACACCTGTGCTTACTGAGCGAGTTTAGCCACTAGGGGCCTTCATAGTCTATTCTACTATACAGTGAGACAGCAATGCAGATCAGCGAGTGAGGTTTTAGTGATACCACAAGAACAGAGGCTATTCCCCTCCCATGTGCCATACCAGTGCCCTCAAGAGCTTATAACGCTCGTCTGCTGTTTTCTTAAAAGCATGTGACCCCCTTTTCACCACATTTCATGTAATGATATACAAAAAAAAATGTTGTGTAAACTGCTTGTTTGTTTATGCATTTAAAAAAAATATTTTTCTGAGTTTGGACATTTTCTAGGGCATTGTGTTGCATACCTGAAACACAGTATGCTGTATGTGAATGGTTTAGTGTTAGGTTATCCCACAGCTGCATTGTGCAGTATCTCGGTATTAGGTTGTATTGCTTTTGTAGCTCTGGGTGAAATGAAAAGCCAATAGAAGACATTGGAGTAGTGAAGGGTGGAAAATGGCTTGTAAGTGCTTTGTAATTGTGTGTGAGCGTGTGCACGCCTGCACCTCGTATTTGTCTGCGTAAGAGATGGTCTTTGCGAGTGTTTGGTCGAGCAGTCCAGTTTGTAGACAGTAAGCACTTCTAAAATGCTCAGCCACGTACCACCACCAATGTCTTCTATGTTTGACACTTTCCAGCTCCGTCAATTAGCACTCACCCAATTTTGACACACCACAATTAACGCCCGTCGCTCCTCGTTCGATTTCCAATTCCGCTGCTGCGACAGCTCCTCTCAAAAGAGGAGACAAAATGAATATGCATGGCATAGGCTAGTCGATTTTAAGTGGTTCAGCCCAAAGAGATGAGAGATGAGTTTTACTGTGAAAAGCAATGCTGAATGAACATGTGTGTCCTAGTGAAATCTTTGGAAGGAATTGACATCTTTTTTGGATGAGTTCTTTGTCCGTGAGTCTCAGAAAACCAGGTTCAACAAGGGAACGACCTCATTGTTTATGGCAGATCGGCAGGGGTTCCATTGTGTTTCATGCATGGACTCAACGGTGTCATGGTAAAAACCCACTCAACATGAATCGAAACTGCTGCCAACGGGTTAATAGATTCCCTGGAAGGTGAGCTGAGCTATGATAATGCCCTGCTGAGATGGCGTTAACGTAACATCCAGTCAGCGAGACAAACCCAAGTACCCTCTCAAAGAAGTGGGCGCTCGTTGTACAATGCAATTTTTCCCACCACATCCAAGTGGCTGTGACTCACCAGCCTATTTCAGACGGGAAATCAAAAAAAAAAATAGTATGTTTCCAGAGCGTGTGTTCGTGTGTGTCTTGCGTTTCATTGTGTGCGTGCGAGCGCTGCCCGTGGATCGCCAAGGCCTTCCTTTATGACCCGGGGAACAAGAATTCAACACTTGCATTATAAAAACAGATTCGTAAACACAGGCGTGCAATTATCGGG
>JACXGI010000474.1:19346-46113 GCA_016801175.1 Esox masquinongy
CCCCCCCCCCCCCCCCCCCGTTCAATATAGGCCTGTTATTTTAAATGACACTCATCAAGCCGTTTTGAAATTAGCAAAGCTGTGCGCGTGCTAAAATCAAATTTAAGACTTCCAAATTGGCGCTTTATTGGCCCCCGACGTGCCACACAAGGTGATTTAAGATGTGCAGAAGATAGCGGCAAGGCTGGACCTGGTGCCGTGTGCTTTGATGTAAAGGACATCAACTCGATACTTGAAGAGGGTTGTGTTTGTAGCCCACTTGTCCCGCCGTGACTCAGTATTTTTTTTTTAAATGGTTCGCTCCGAAGCGCGTTCCAGAAATAATGTCTCTTGCTGGCTAATGGATATGTCTTAAGCAGTCATGTCCAATGCTTATCACATTGTTCTGTTACCTTTATGAATGTGAGTCATGAGTCGTTGATTGGGGTTGTTTGTGACAGGATCTCCCGAATAGGAATGTTACCGTGCTACTGCCTCTAAACATACTGTGTTGTTCCCCTCTATTCATTACACAACTTGGACACCGGCTTGACGAGCCCAGTAATGGTGTAACGTTGACATTTATCCGACACAATTCAGAATGTATTCCAGAGTATCACAAACACTGGGCCATTATGAAAAATGCCCATCAAGAACAAAAAAAAAGAAAGAAATAAAAAAATCCACGGTTTTGGCATCAACCTCATCTCCTGAGTTCAAACTGTGTCTCATAAATGGCTGTCTGTCAGAGCCCCAACATTTGGACAGCTGAAGGGGGCTTGTTATGTCCCGTTAACCCGGGGACATTGGTAGGCAGCCAGCATAATGGGAAGGCTATTGTAGACGCTGCCATTGATTGTTTTGTTTCATCTTTCTGAGTTTTTCTTTGCTTCCGCTTTAAGTCTTTAGCATCAGGGGAGGGCAGTTTAAGAGAAGAAAGGAGGGAGGAGAGAGGAGTGAGTCTAGTGTCTGCTTGCAGAGAATATTGACTTCTTTCAGCCAAGGCTCCCCACTGTCTCAACAGCCACTGCTGGTGGCCTTGATTTGCATGGTGCTCTGAATGAAACCAATACCTTTGAGCTAGTTTTTTTGTCTTCTGTTTTGCTTATTGCAAATGGCCGAAGTGACACGCAAGTCAATCCAAGGCTGAATGGGATTGGTACAAACTTTAGCGCAGGCTACACACACCCACACAAATATGTATAGTCCTACATCGCCCGCACGCACGCACAACACACACACACACACACACTCAAACCCAACTTATCTCGTGTGACGTATAATTCTGTCTTATTCATCACTGTTCTTTTGGTACTATAGATTCCTGTGCTTTGACTTCCTCTCCTGAACATCCATAGACTCCATGCAGTGATGGAATGTAACCATTAAATGGGATCTCCTCCATCAGTACATCCAGCGCCGGTCAGGACAGCGTTGAATTGCTGGCCATTATTTTCGATTAACCGTGTTGGCACTGTGGCTTACTGCGCGTTCCTTCCCATTTTTACCCTGTCACAGTCTGGCAATATTTCCCGTGGCGTTTCATTTTTAGATTGTCCCGCTGCACGATAACATAAAGCTGGCGAACCCGGGGACGCAAGCCACCCACCATCTTATTAATGGAGCCTGTACCTCCATCTTCAGCCACATCCCTTTCCAGGGCTTTTGGGGACCAGCGGCGTGCGCTATGGCCCGAGCAGAGGGCTACGGTGAGGCACTTTATCACTGATACACCGGACACGTTTAATTCCCGGTATTCCAGACAGGCTCGGCAGGATTCCCGAGTGTTTGTAATAAACAGACAAATAAGTGAGCTGCACTTACAAGACATGAACTGTTGACTTGTATTTGTTCTGCTATGTGAACTGCTTCGGTCCAGGTTCACAGCATTTTCACCGGGCTAGGGAGTGCGTGGAAGTAGCCTGAACATGAAACAACAAGAAAAAAAAAAAACGGAGAGCCATCATTTACGGACTCTCTGACGGGCACCCTGTGTGTTTCCCCAGGCCTCAATTGAGACCGGCAAGAAGAGGCACGTTCATGGCGTCCAGGGTTGTAATTGTGGATAGTTGAGAAAAATAAAAAAAAACGTTATGGTTCGGTGCCAGCTAACGTCAGGGATAACAGATGCTTGAAGGAGGTGATGCAGAATGGGTGCTGTTGGAGGTGGGTGGGTTACGCATCGGTACGAGAGCAGCACTGAGCCAGACTTCTACTTTCCTCAGATTAGTGGTTTTGCGAGGGAGGTTTGTATTGCCGGTGTTTCTGTGCTGAACTAACGGTTATCAGTTATTTACACTTCGTCAGTTTGCCGTTTTGGCCTTTTCATGACTGTTCAAACAAACGGTACACTTTCCACCTCTCCAGTTAAGCTTTTAACCACGTAACGCTCGCTTGGCGTTTTCCAACACTTCTTGGAAAGCAGCCCCATTCAAAGAAGCCTGTGTTGTGTCCCTGTCAGACAACACATCAGCGCTGGTTTACCTGTCAGTCCGTCAGTGAGGCCTCTCGCTCAACACAACCCCTCCTTAGTGGACGCTGTTTTGGAACTCAAGAATTCCTGCTGACTCAGGCGCCTTGTGCAGTTTTCGGGAAGATAGCCCCTCGCTGCTTCCCGCCGGAGGTCAGTGTTGTCGACCCCGTCCGCTGGCGGAGCTCTCAAGCTGCCAGGCATGATTTTGATCCAGCTCTGCCGCAGTAGAACAGCGAGTTATGACCCCAGGGTCGGGTTGGCAGTGCCAACGGGTCTGTTGGGGAGCACATGCCCTGATGACTGAGGGTGACTCGGTCCGACTGGCCCCAGTCTTCTGGGCACTGGGTTTCTTCTACCGAAGTCCTTTGGAACGTCGGAGCATTAGTGATGAAACATGATTGCAGAGATGGGTTACGCTGTTAATATATAGCCTGGTTAGAAATCACATGTTACAAACACACTGTATGCATGTTTGTGTGCATGTGAATTGTATACTATCGACAACAATAAGTTATCAGGCAAGTGATATCCAGCTTGACCATGTGCCACATGAAAGTGGGGCATACAAACTCATGAAGGCTCCATGGAATTGATTACAGTCTTACTCATTTGTTTTGGAAGTAGGGAAAGTTACTCGGCAAAACAAGTTTGCTGCTCTCCAATTTTGGCACCAAAACAAATAGCTTGACAGATTGTCAATGGTTACAGAATATGATCGTAAAATATGTTTTTGATTTATTTGGCTGTTTCTTTTTAAGAACTATTACTCTTGTTGAAAGGATTGTGGATGGGTTGTCAGTGTCCTTTCAGATTTGAAAATGACCATTTATGTTGACCTGCAGCTTATGTACTAGTGAGTGTTTTAAGAGCAAATACTGAAATGGATGAACAATATGGAAAAAGGGATAATTCCCGCATTGCCAGATTTCACTGCCCATATACACAAGAATGGCCTCGCAAGTGGAAGTGTGACTTTGACATAACAGAGGGTCTAGAATCTCAGAACTGAAAAAAAGACTAGCTGTAATTATGTAAAGGAAAGAACAAAATATACAAGACCCTGTTTCTGTCAAAAAGACCAAATTGATTCAAGATTCTCTGAGTGTATGCTGCTGTTGGCCTGCTTTCAGTCAAATATGACGCTTCCTTAAGAGGACATGGACAAGTGATTGGAGATAACTTGTGACATATTGTCAGCAGCCATTTTGCGCCCCCTTTCCCAGGCCCTATGGATCATCACGGTGGAACATTGGCATTGTCTTGGCACCAGTCTGACCCGCCGATCCGAGCGGTAACTGATAGCCAAACCGGAGCTTGTCAGCATGGCTGCTTATCATTTCTGACATCCGTCCACACTGTCTTGCCTTCCCCCACTGCGACACTGGTCCAGAAGCACTGACCTTGGGCAGCACTCTCTCTCGATCTCACGCTCTCTTACTCCGTCCTCTCTCTCGCTTCCTCATCTCTCCCCTTTGTCAGTCCTCTTCTACCCTCTCTCTTTCTCCCCTCTCTTACTTCGCCCTCCTTCTCCCCTCTATCATCTATCTCTCGTCTCTCTCTCTCTCTCTCTCTCCTAGGCTGCGTCTGTCTGTTGCCACATTGTTTGTGAAGGTATGTGTTTCCCTGTTAGACCTTGCTCTGTGGTCAGACCGACTGATAAGCATGCCTGCTGGGGTAGTGTTTTGAACAGTGATGTAATCCATGTTGTTCTGAGGGGTACTTTTAGCCTATTTAGATTTAGAGCGCTCATTGCGACAACAGTTTAATTGAAATAACATTTACATAATATGTAAATACAAATTTCTACAGGATCTAGCAACAAGAAATTCTCGCCCACTTCCCCAGACCCCTGACACGCAATGCCTATAGACTCACTGACTGTAGTCATTTGGACACCGTAATAGTTTTATTTAGATGGAGGAGATTTGATGCCAGATTTGCATCAGAGATACATTTTGTTTGCGTAAACGGGTTGTCATTCCTACACTGTAATAGTTTTATTTAGATAACGGAGATTTGATGCCAGGTTGGCGTCAGAGATACATTTCGTTTTGTGTAAATGGGTGAAAATAGCAATTGTCGCCCGGCACCTTCCAAGGTAAACTGACACTTCCGACGGACATGTCCCGCTTAATGTGTGTTAGAGTGGAATAAGCAGTGATGTAGGATGAAGTCTGGTTCTGGAGACAAAAATGTAGTTGGAAAGCAACTAAAACCGTCTTTAACCACAAGGAAACAATTGCGCTATGACCGGCAACAGGACTTGTTTGACGGAGGGGGCCATGTTAGTTACTGGGTACACCCCATCTTCTGTGACTCCGTAGGTCTTCCAGGTCAGAGGTCTGGTTGAAGCTCTGTGCACACGTGTTTTGCCTTATGGTACGGTGAGAGTTTTTCATTGTTATATTTTATATCTGGTAACAAGTCTCTCATCTAAATATAACCATTGTAGTGTAAAAATGCTGTTAGTCTCTCAACAGAGAGGATGTTGCCTGATTGATTTGTTTAACATTCCAGCGGATTCCTCCCCAGAGGGGGCGTTCTCTGATTGGTTTAATAAACATTCCAGTGGATTCCTTCAAAGAGGAGATGTTCCCTGACTGGTTTGATATCCATTCCAGTGGATTCCTTTGCAGAGAGGGTGTTCTCTGACTGGTTTGATACACATTCCAGTGGATTCTTGAACGATGTGCTGTGCTGGTTGGATTGAAATGCCCTTTCAAGTTAATTTCATTCAGCCATCCCGCTCTAGTTTAAAAGCTATTGACTTCACATTGTTGTTCTGTCAGTCAGTCCCTGCTCCTGTGGTCTGAGTTGGGTCGGGGGGGGTGGGGGTCGAGATGGAACAGCTGAAATATTAAGAGCTTGTTATGCTCTAGTAGGTGAGAGACAGAAACACCTACCCCAGGCGCAACTGAAAGTCACGCATTGAACAGTCACTCACGACGTTGGCATTAATAAATGAAAACCTCCACTCGTCCATTGCAGCTACCTTCCAGGGAAGCGCATAACCAGCACCGCCAGTTCCCCCGACGCTGCGTCCCCCGTCCTGCCCTGTGGAGCCTCAGCATGTTTGTTTGGCCGCCTGCTTGCCTGCCGTTCGTTAAGCGTAGGGGCATGTGCTCTGCTTACCGTAGGAGCAGCAGGGGGTTGAATGTGTCAGGTGGATGTTGAGCTGACGGACGTGTTTGACCGTGTGTCGGGGGGGGGGGGGTTGATGAAGTCATCCCATACAGCCAGCAACGCCGACACTCATCACAGCTCACACACTCATACGCGCGCACCCCGCCCTCTTCCCCCTTCTCCCTACGGAGAGATCTGTATGGAATATCAGCACGGTCCGAGGCCCAGGTCAGTCGCGATGGTCACGTGCCCGGCTATTTGCGCCTGATGTAAGTCCCCAGCTTCACACGGCCTCTCCGCCCCTGTCGGGCGGGGGGGGTCCTGTTTTCAGATGGGGGCGGAATGGACTCGCTCTCACGTCTCCCAGAGCAGGAATGTGGAGCCCGGCTGGTGCGGGGCTTCTGGGGCTTTCAGAGGCTCATCCAGTGAGGGGTCGGTAGCTCCAGTGACGCGCTGGTCCCCGTTGACACTGAAGAATGCCGCGGAGGCCTGACAGGCGGAATGCGGACGGAGACTCGTGGGCATCATGGTCCGGCACTCTCTTTGCCTGGCTTTTTTTTACTTGTGTAAAGATGCGTGTCGAGTGGAGGAAAAAACAAAAAAAAACGGAATTCAACGACTTTAGCCGACTTTGACGTGTCCTAGCGTAAGGGTTCGAGGGAGTCTGCCTCGGTCTGTCGCCGGTAAATCCGTGTGGGTACTCCCCGGTGCCTTTACACTGACGAACGCGGCGCCTGCCCGGGTGACTTCAAGCCGTCTGA
The DNA here is from genome assembly GCA_016801175.1 of Esox masquinongy. Classification (NCBI taxonomy): domain Eukaryota; kingdom Metazoa; phylum Chordata; class Actinopteri; order Esociformes; family Esocidae; genus Esox; species Esox masquinongy. The sequence goes on from JACXGI010000474.1 coordinate 25,683, forward strand.
TCACCACGCCATGGGCCAAGTGGCTGTCAGCTGGTCGACGAGACCCACCACACTTCCTCGTTCTTCCCCGTTGTCACCAGTGCTTTGTGTTTCCGCCTGCGAGGCCTCATTGTGAGTACGGGCTCCATCTACACCACTTCTCCGCATGTAGAAAGGCCAGTGATCTGGCTGAAAGACCTCTTCACAGTGCTACTGATTAGCCCATGCAAAGCCGCTACCAGAGCAGCCACTCAGCTCTGTTCCTCTGGCTTAGCTGTGTGTGTGTTAGTTTCTCTATCCCGATCATCTCTTTCTCTCTGGCTTAGCTCTGTGTGTTAGCGTCTCTCTTTCCCTTTTTTCTCCCTTCCCCTCTTTCTATTCTCTTCCCCCGTGTTCCCCTAACTTTGTCCCTTCCTTTTAATCCATCCCTCTCTCTGTTCCTCTCATCTCTCCTCCGACCAACTCTCCCTCTCTCCCGGTGCTATTCTTAAATGTTTTTACTATTCCACTCACAGCCAAAGAGCCCAACAGCCGCTCGCGGAGCTACACATCACAAGGGCCCAGCTGTTCCGAGTCAAGGGCCGCTTCTTTTATTAGCGATCAGCAAGTCGACCCGATGGGGTGGGGAGAGGGGGAGTGGGTGGGCGAGGGAGGGAGGACGGGGGGACATGTACAAGGGCAGCGGGGGGCATAGATTTCCCAGCTGTTAGCGCCCAGACGTCGTCTCCGTTTCTCCGTCTGGGATTAAGAAGATCCCTTTCAGTCGGGCGCACGCCGACGCGAACACCTCCGCACGCCGGCACGCGGAAACGTGCACACACCGCCCTCCTCCGCTGCCGTTCCGACTCTAGCCAGACATCCTGCCATTGGACTTGGGACTTCGTCCACAGACACTCCCCCCGCTGCCACGCCGCTCTCAGACAGCCCCCCCCACCCCACCCGGCAGGGCTGTAAAAGTTTCCCATGGCGCACCGCACCGCTGGAATGTGTGGTGGGATGAGGCGCTTGTCATCAGTGTGTATTGCTTTAATACGCCCACCAATCCCGCTCCGCCGGCTCCCGTCCCTCTAATTTTCTCTGCCGACTCTCAGGCCCATGTCGCCTTACAGTCTGTGGGGGCCCAGTTTACTAGTGGGGCTGGTGAGCCAGTGGTCTTCGGTGGTGGGGGGAAGGGACTAAAGACTGTGGCGTGAGGAGAAATTCCCAGGCAATATAATGTAACCTCTACTGAGTTCTTTTGTCATTGACAATATGTTTTGTTTTTTTTTTTCTAAACTGATAGACAGGGAAGCTGAGATAGATCCACTGTAACCCTCAAAGGTTTACCACAGCCGAAATAAAACCACCCCAAGAAGTGCCACTGACGAGGGCAAGCACAGATCAAGCTCTCCCCTTTTGGAGGATTTCATTCGCAGTGACAGGCAAGCATGGTGCGTTTTTTGAACCAGCATTGCCGTGGCAATTCTCCTTAACAACACGGTTTTAAGTTGGCCCCCATAAGTTCTTTACTTTAGTTTTTTTTATCCAAGTCTCTGCTTTGTAAGGTGCATATTCTACCCATAAGTGTGTACACTATAAATTGACCAAATCTGAATGATTTTGTACCTTAATTACATTGACAAACAATCACATAACGTTGCTTATTTTATTTCTTGGAGAAATTCAGACTTGTTAAAGTCTTTCAGATGAATTTCTGTATTTTCTGGCCAAAAATGTATTTATAATCCAAATCAAACTGTGGGGTGCCAGAAAAAACCTGCCTGTTGCCAATCTCTACAGTTTTGTCTATTTGCATATTCATGAGAATGGGTGTCACAGTTAAGTTAACTCAGAGACAGTTTTGCATACTCTTAATTATGAAAGCACATAAAACGTGAAAGTCAAAGGACATTTGTAAAAATAGATCCTCTTCCCCTTGTACTTTGAGAGGTTGCAGATCAAAGTACTAGGAGTGAAATGCATGTTTTAAATGTCGAGGGTGATGTTGTCTTCATGATTTGTTTGTACAGTATTGGACCATCGAAGAAATGTCAACCAAATCAAATACTGTAAGTCTTAATCAATACGTTATCTGCCTTCTACTGTGTATTGATCCATGGGTATTTTATAGATTACTCATTGATTAAAAACATGTTGTCTTTACCTATGCAAGAATAATTAAAGGGACAGTTTGTTCTGGAAAAACAGGACTCAATCAACATTAACATGAAACCGAAACCTAATGAACTAAAGGAAAAGAGAGAGAACCCCTCCTGACACCAGAGAGAATGTGTGTCTGCAATTGATCGAAATAAACAGTATTGTCAAACTAACTGTCATCAACCTTGCTCAGAACCCAAAGCAGATGCATTGTCTGATGGTTGTGTATATTACAGAAAATCCAGTCCAAGAAAAGGGAGAATTTGGGACGTGGGTCGCTAGCTCATTAGCTCACTAAATAAAAAATAAAAATAAAAAGGCTTTTTCGATAGATGCTTACACTTCTAAAGCTTACCTAACACATGGTCTTATGTGGACCAGAGAGAGGAAAAATACAAACTAAAAACGGAGAATGCTCCAGATAACTAGCTCACTAGGTAACCAGATTAGCCTCCAGTAGACCTAAAGCCCCCCACTAAGAAACACACTGCACCAGTCTGGGCTTCATTAGAACGTGGCTGGGAGACCAACGCTGAGCCCTCAGCTCCAGACAAGTAATTAGACTGGGCCTCTGAATGTCATTATCCAGTAGAAAATACAACCTTTCCAGGTCACATCACTTTGTTTGCTGCAGTAAAACAAGTTTATTTCGGCATCAAGCTGCCGTTAAAGTGTCCCTAGTCCACTGGTCTGCGTTTTATAGAGCACAGAGCAATTGGGGCTGAGGTATTCAATAAATGGTGTGTGTGTGTGTGTGGCTCTGTCCATGTATAGGTGTGTGTGTTAGTCCAGTCTCAGGTGAGGGAGTTTCCACCAACCCCACTCTGGATTATGGCCCAGATGAAGACAGTATATTGCTTATGTTATCCCTGGGAGCTAACCAGCCACCCCACATTAAAATAGATGAGTTTATACTGGCATGTATCAAATGTCATACTGGTCTTCTTTGTGCCACAATACTGAGTCCTAGACATCTGACAAGATTACACTGGAACACTACGTGGGGGGAGAAAAAAGCCCACATATTGACCTTGCAATTTTTGTTTGCCCTTTCAGTTTTTGGTGAGACATTTATGTGTCAGCAAAATATCTGGTAAACATTAGTAAAGTTTTTAGCCGCTCTGTAAAAAGGGCATGGTTCAGACTGTTGTGGCCTGTTGTTGAGTCTTGTCCACTGTATTTTAGAGTGAAGAAATGTTGCATAATGTCCACTGTATTTTGCAATGGAGAAAATAGGGGTCAGGTTTGCAAGAACTGTAAAAGGTACAAACTGCAATCACTGGTGCACATGTACTGCTTTAGCATTGGTTCCAGAGCATTGCTCTTTCAGCAAAAAAAGAAAAACTGTAACAAATGTATCTTTAAAAAGCCAATTTTCTCTGTGCTACTCTAAAAGCAGTTACTTATCTTTTGCTTGGTAGGTTGGTAGAATGTGAAGCTTTTTTCTTTCAGAGCACAAGCCATGTTGGTCCTGAGAACAAGATTTAACATCATTTGATTATAGTGCAGTTATTTTGACCTTAATTGAAAACATATACTGTCCACCATCTGATGATATGTATAATATTATGCCTCTATAGAGAACTGGTTTTCTGAGAATACCTACACATACGCACAATATGGCTATATGTATTAATTCAGAGAAGATCTGTAATTTTGTAAATCTGTAATAGTGTAATGCAGTTGGATGACATATGTATGTTTATTATTTGCAGACTTGGCAAACCATTTTTATAGCCGCCAAAATAAGGTCATTTTTGTTTTATGGACGGGCGTAGAATATTTTGTTTGGAAAATTAAAACCTTAGGCGATTACATTGGAAGCTCTATCTCTGCAGATGATCTTCTGATCTGGTTAAAATCTTTGAGACTTGTCATCCTGGTATTGATTTTTTGTTATGTTGTCTCCTGATTAACCTAGATTCGTAAAAATATCAAATTTCTAAAGGACAGGAATGTTTTTGTTTTGTTTCAAAATTACTCTAAAACAGCTGAAAGTCTGTTAATGCATATCACTAATAAGTCAAAACATTTTTCAATATTTGAATGAACCAACTGTGAGCAAAGGCTAAAACTATACCTCAGGCTGTATTTAAGGACAAATTAATCTGTTTTAGACACTTTAATTCTCCACAAAGTCGTCAAAAAGTCAATATTGTTGTTTTTTGCTGATATTATGATAAGTTGATAAGTAGATTATGCCTGTTGCAAACATACTGAGGCCTAAAGGCATAATCCTCTTTACATTTTCCTAGAATCACAGTAGCTCTTCATTTGAATATACTCTAATATAGTGCACATAGACTATGTCTGAACTAACTTTTTAATGAAATAGTTATTATAGTCTTATTCTATATGGCGATGCGTTTCACTACTAAACCTCTTATCTGTGACTTAATGTTGTTTAGTCTTTTCTCAATTTAAGAAAAGATGGAAAAACAAACAAACAGCGGGATAAAAAAATCTGTGTTTGCTTCGAGATTCATAGTCGTTCACATAAAGGGACACGAGCATCGCTGGAAGTATTGCATCTTCCTCGTGAGTGCCCTCTCCAATCAGGAATGCAAGAGAAGAACCTCCAGCAAACTGTCTGGGTTTATTTGGGAAGAAGTGGGACACACCGTCAAAGACACATTCCATCGAACATTTAACCTCCGGTGGCGCTTGCAGCTATTTTACCAGATTTCCTTTCTTTTGCTCCTGACCACTGACCTTTCGCTCCGCCGGTGTTTGTATTGGAGGGGATGTCGCCACTGGTTGATGTGTATGTCCGGGTTAACCCTGGGGATTCCGCAGTGTTTACACAAAAGCTACTCGTTAAGACACACAGTCAAACCCCCCTCCAGGGGCTGCTTGTGTCCATGTATGGTGGAGTGTGGGGCTGTGGGCCCTAATGTTTTATGGGAGGGACCTCATTAACCAGACAATGCCCACTCAGGGGTAGCCATTCACGGGCTAATGTAGTTAAACCCTCTATGGCAGAGAGAAGAGACAGAGAGAAGGGGCTGAGAGATGTGAATAGAGTCAGGCGTTTTTAGAGAGAGAGGAAAATGGGGACGGGTGGATCTTGCAGGATAGAAAGAGGGAGCAAAACTTTCCGGTAATGGCAGGAAATGTCACTTCTATTTAATACAGTAGGCTTTATTGGCATGGGAAACACTTACACTGCCAAAGTGAGTGGACAAACATTGACAAATACAATCACAAATTCTAAGTGAACATTACACAAGAAAACGTTTCAAAAGGCATTTCAAATGTTGCATTATTAGCTTTGTGCGTTGTCGTGAAAATGTGAAACCTCTCCCACTCAACATACTCCAACATACACTTACACCGTACATTGCAGAAACAAAACAGTTTGTCTGTCCATCCACAGCTGCTCCTCAGTATTAGTTATGTATATAAGAAGTTACTTGTGGAGTACAGACCCAGTTGAATGTTTTGAGTTTTGTATTGCGTGTTCTACAGCCAGAAAAGGAAGGCAATGTAACATCCATCAGGTATTTTTAGTAAATTATGCTCATGCTCAACTTGCACCTTACATGACGTCATCCTGAAAAAAGGTTCCGTAAAGCTCTGTTTTAACTTGGTTTTTCATCTGCTTCAGTTTCTCTTTCATTGTCAGTATGCTGGGTTGTCAGACCTGTGCCAGTTCATGTCTTAGATTCGGAAGCTTGTGCATTAACCACATTTTGTATGCTTGTTATCGCACATATTCTTTGGAGTTTTACTGAAGCAATTATTAATATATTGAATTTAGTGATGTTCTGTTGAAAAGAAAGCCTGTTTGGGTGGGGTGACTGGCCATTTTTCTTGCATCCTGTATTTATCTAATCCTAAGGTACTCAGGCCTTTTCCTGACTTTGAAAACATTCCAAATGACAACAAATCTTTTATAATATAATACATAACATTTAAATAGATTTTTCAGATGTGGTAACATTTGCAATTACAACCCCATTTCCAAAAATGTTGGGACGCTGCATAAAATGGAAATAAAAACAGAATGTAATGATGTGCAAATCATGTATTCCTGTATTTAATTGAAACTAGTACAAAGACAACATATCAAATGTTGAAACTGAGAAATTGTATTGTTTTTGGAGAAAGTCATGCCCATTTCAAAAAAAGTTGGGACAGGGGCATGTTTACCACTGTGTTGCATCACCTCTTCTTTTTACAATACTCTGTAGGCGTTTGGGAACTGAAGAGACCAATTACTGTAGTTTTGAACGTGAAATGTATTCCCATTCTTGCTTGTTATAGGATTTTAGCTGCTCAAAAGTTCGGGGTCTCCTTTGTCGTATTTTACATTTCATAATGCGCCAAATGTTTTCAATGGGTGACAGTTGTGGACTGAAATAAACAAGGCCTTCCCTGAAAAAGACGTTGTCTGGATGGCAGCATATGTTGCTCCAGAACCTGTATGTATTGTTAAGCATTCATGGTGCCTTTACAGATGTGCAAGTCACCCATGTCATGTGCGCTAATGCAGCCCCATACCATTACGGATGCTGGCTTTTGAATTTTGTTTTTGAACAATTTGAATTGTGTGCTGATGAGAATCCGGATGGTCCTTCCCTTCTTTAGTCCGGAGGACACAGTGTCCATGATTCCGAAAAAGTACTTAAAATTTTGATTTGCCAGACCACAGGATAGTTTTCCACTTTGAAATGTGGAAAACTTAAATGAGCTCGGGCCCAGAGAAGGCAGCGGTGGTTCTGGATCTTGTTTATGTCTGGTTTCTTCTTTACATGGTAGAATTCAAACCTGCATCTGTGGATGCAGCAACATACTTTGTTCACACACAGTGGTTTTCAGAAGTGTTCCTGAGCCCATGCAGTGATGTCCGCTACAGAATCCTGTCTGTTTTTAATGCACTGCCGTCTGAAGGCCTCAAGATCACAACCATCCAATATTGGTTTTTGGCCTTGTCCCTTGCATACAGAGATTTCTCCAGATTCTCTGAATCTTTTAATGATATTATGTACCATAGATGATGAGATCCCCAAACTCTTTGCATTTGTTTGATGAGAAACGTTAATATTCTTATATTGTTGCGCTATTTGCCCGCTCTGTCATTCATATAGTGGTGAACCCCTCTCCATCTTTACTTCTGACAGACCGATCCTCTTTGGAATTATCTTTTTAATACCCAATCATGTTACTGACCTGTTGCCAATTGACCTTATTAGTTGTGTGATATTCCACCAGGTTTAGTGTTTTAGCATTACACAACTTTTTTGAAACTTGTTGCTAACATCAAATTCAAAGTGGGCATATATTTTTCAAGAAACAGTAAAATGTCTAATTTTCAACATTTTATATGTTGTCTTTGTACTATTTTCTTTTGAATATAAGGTTTAAATTATTTGCACATGATTGCATTCTGTTTTTTATTTGCATTCTATGAAGCGTCCCAACTTTTTGGGAAACAGGGTTTTACTAATTATGCTCTGTAAAATAATAATGGAGAGTTATTTGTGTTTTTAAGGTTTCTTTGAAATCCTAATTTCTTTAACATGCCAGTACTTAGTCAAATTATTTTGGTTCACACACTCCTCCCAAGGGAAGTGTTATTGATATTTATTTTGTCTATTCTGTTACACATGAAGCTGGTGATTTTGGCAGCAGATCAATGTCAAGTCCAAAACACTGTAATCAGACATATAATTCCGTTAAGGAACACGTTATCCTTGCCTTTTTCAGCAGTTTACACCCATAAAGCCCCTTTGAACCCATTTAGAGCCCAATACATTGACCCCGCTGAGGGATTTCAGGTCAGATTGGCCCGTTGTGTTGCAGGGACACCCCTCTCTGAGGTGCTCTGTCAGTAGGGCTCCCTCCCTCCTTCCCTTCTCTGCATCGGAAGGCTGGAAGATTAATGGCGGCGCTAACCGTGTATTCATCATCCGTGCCAGGGAGTAATGCGACACCTTTCTAATCTGAATATATTTCATTGGGCTGTTATGGCACTTGGCTGGGTGTGTGTGTATGTGTGTGTGTGTGAGAGGATATGAGTCACTGTGTGCGCGTGTGTGTGCGTGCGTGTGTGGGGCGGCGGCAGTATCTACGTGTGGTCTTCCTGTGCACGTGCGTACCTGCGCCTGCTTTCAACCCACTGTAACCCTAATAGTCCCTGGCTCACGCTATCTCCCCTTGTCGAAACTAGCCCAGTAATTAGATAAAGATGAAGTTACTCTCCCTCTCACTCCTGGGCCATGCTCCCAAGATCATCTCCTCTGATCCTCTCATCGTCCTTATCTGAGTACCAATCCCCCCCCCCACCCCCCCCCCCTTCCCGCTCTTTCAGGCGCTCAGCAGAAATCAAGATGGATGTCCCTACTGTAGATGGGGGAGTGAGGCATGGGGTGAGATTGGGCTAGATCATGCATCTGGCCCCAGTCGGATTGGCTTTGGCACGCAGAGACTCAGTGGTCGCACTGGACTTGACACCCATTCCCTGGAAAGGCTGAGGGGTGTTCTCACGCCTTAAGTCAGGGATGTGTCCCAATAACCTCTCCTGTATCCCACATCAGGTGCTCGTTCACTTCCCTGTACGGAGCTGCAAGGAAACAACTGACCAGTGAAATGTCCTACAAGTTTCAAGGTTTATTTCTCAAATGCACCTAACAACAAAGCGCCATCCCACACAATGAAATTCTTATGACATGGCACCCGACAACTATGTAGTAAGAGTTTAGAAGAGTACATAAGCAAAAATATAGCTAGACAGAATATAATAATAAAATAAAGTAACAATATACACCAATCAGCCATAACATTATGACCACTGACAGGTGAAGTGAATAACACTGATAATCTCGTTATCATGGCACCTGTCAGTGGGTGGGATATATTAGGCAGCAAGTGAACATTCTGTCCTCAAAGTTGATGTGTTAGAAGCAGGAAAAATGGGCAGGTGTAAGGATCTGAGCGACTTTGACAAGGGCCAAATTGTGATGGCTGGACGACTGGGTCAGAGCATCTCCAAAACAGCAGCACTTGTGAGGTGTTCCCGGTCTGCAGTGGTCAGTACCTATCAAAAGTGGTCCAAGGAAGGAAAAGCGGTGAACCAGCGACAGGGTCATGGGCGGCCAAGGCTCATTGATGCATGTGGGGAGCGAAGGCTGGCCCGTGTGGTCCGATACAACAGACGAGCTACTGTAGCTCAAATTACTGAAAAAGTTAATGTTCACGTTCAAAATGGTCCTCCTGCGCACCAGTTGTTGCAGATGGGATTTGTGCATTCGAGGTTGCATTGCTTAAAGCAAACACTGGTTTGAGCTGAATGGAAGGTTGATATGTGCCATGAGGGACTAAGAAGTCTTTGTTCGTGATGCCATTTAAAGAGTGCAGATAGAATTTGGGTCGTAAGGTTATCACCTGAAAGTGACATCAGTGGGACATTGTTGCAGCATTAGCGTAAACACGCACACATACACACACATAAACACAGATTGCTTGGCTACCGTACAAATGATGCACATGATACTGTGGACAAATTGACATGTTTTTGTGGCCATCTGTGCTAAAACTACTGCTGATGCTCCCTCTCTCCTTCTCCCTCATATTTCTCTCTCCTCGCTCTTGTCTCCCTTTCTCTCTCTCTTGCTCTTTCTCTGTCACTCTCCTGTTTTGTCTCTTGCTTTCTCGCTCTCCCCCTTTTTTGTCTGACTGACTGACTGACTGACTGTAATTGTGTTCCAGAGTGTTGCTTATATAGGTCATACCAACTTTACCTCAGTAATCCATTAATGTAGTTCGTGTGATATGCCTGAAAGTGCGTGACTCCTGTCAGCTTGTGTACGTGACCGCGTGTGTGTTTATCTAGCTTGTTGATTGGCTCTTTTTCTGTGTTGGGAAATGTCTATTTGGTTCTGTTGTATTATGTTATTATGAATTTTGTGTGTGTGTGTGTCTGTGCGCCTCTGTTTATGCACATTTGTGCGTGCGTGCTAAATAAACGGAGGGATTGGTCACGGATAAAGGGTTTGTGCAGTGCTGATAGAGGGAAAGTAGACCAGTAACAATCCTCTCCTGCTAATTGCCCGTTACACACCAAAGTACTGAAGTTTCAAAGTTATATCAGTGCCATATACATTATAGCAGATGTTGTCGCTGTGTAACGACATACTTGTGTTTCGGCCCCCAAGCAATACCGTTGATTAAATCAAGTAAATGTAACATGAAAAGAGGCCACACTCTTTCTTTGTGTTTACACTGTCTGTAGTACTGAGGCAATGAGTATATTGAATATGGTTGGGAGTGAATGTAAGAGAGCTTGTGTCTTTGGAACGTATGGTGTGTGTGTGTGTGTGTGTGTGTGTGTGTGTGTGTGTGTGTGTCCGTCCGTCCGTCCGTCCGTCCGTCCGTCCGTCCCTGGAAGGTATTGTTGAGTGTCTGTGCGTGCATTGATGGTGTTGTTGAATGTGTGTGTGTCTCCCTGGAATGTATGGTTGAGTGTCTGTGTGTACATGGAAGGTATGGTTGTGTGTGTGTTTCTGTACATGGAATGTATGGTTGTGTGTGTGTTTCTGTACATGGAATGTATGGTTGAGTGTGTGTGTGCCTGCAATGTTTGGTTGTTTGTGTCTAAAAGGTGTGGTTAAGTGTGTGTGTGTGTGTGTGTGTGTGTGTGTGTGTGTGTGTGTGTGTGTGTGTATGTGTGTGTGTGTCTGGAGGAGAATGTTTGAGTGTGTGTTTCCATGGAAGGAATGATTGAGAGTGTGTGTGTCCCTGGAAGGTATGGTTTAGTGTGTGCGTGGTGAGTGTTCAAAATGAGCCAGAGTGTGTGTTTTGTGTCTGAGTGTTCACAAGGGCTCTAAGGTGCCGATCAGAGTGCAAGGAAGATGGGCAGTGTGTTTAATACCCTGACGGTCTTGGGTTAGACACATTATTATGTATAGCCTTGGGTCTTATGTCACGGCCGTTACGGAACAATCCTGGTCTTAGCCAAGCATTCAAAGTAACTGGGTTGGAGGGCCTTAGGTTGTAATCAGCAATCACATCGGTAGCAAGCACTTAACATTCAATGCGGTATGTGAGCGTGCACGCACAGACACACGTTTAAGACCCACACCCACACAGTCGCACAAAGGGGTATTTTCTTCCCTTGCTCGTAGATTAATGCCTCCTGCTTTCTTGCGTACTCCTTGTCAATCTGCCATTTATGTGCGTGAATGCGTTTCTGGTCTTTGAAGCTTACGGTCCCCTTGCCAAGCTAATTGTAAGAACAACAAAGGCGAAAGGAGTAAGTCAGCAAAGTTTCAATCTAGAGATTAGGATAAGACCCTCTCTCCCTAGAACAAACAGACGAGCAGTCAGGCATCGCCGTGTGGCCAGTAAAAAAACCTTTGAGATGAATAGATGGACTTCAAACACCTTGTTTTCAGCCCAGCTGTTATCTCTCACATGAGAAAAAGAGAGAACCGAGGCTTAGGGGTGCATTGAGGGCAATTTTTTTTTCAACTTCCAGTTGTCCATTGAGCCAACACCGCCAATTTGTTTCTCTGTGTTTTTAAGAACTACTTGCAGGTGAAGAGCATGGAACTTCGACAACAGAAGGCATGTTCCTTTGTGTCCATTCTGAAAAGTACCTGTCCCGCTGATTTGGTGCTTGGCTATGCAACTACAGTGGCCAGTACACACAGTGCTAGATTAGTATCCAATTTTGACCTCGCGTCACTTAATGGCACTAGGACCGCGCTCGGTTTCTCTGCCTCCTCATCTGGTACATCGTCCAAGTCTCGTTAAAGTTTCTCCACACCCCCTGAGCACTTTGGCGTCTTCTCAACTCCAATCCCCATTGTTGCACAGTTAGCCGTTGGCAGCTGCAAGCGGCCCGAGGCCGTTTCGCTAGCCTCCCGTTAGCTTTCCCCGATGCTGCTGCGAGCCATTTTGTTACACCTCAATCACACGCAGGCTAACTGCCAGTGACTGGCCAGTGCCCCTGCTGTTCCCCTGGGATATCTATTATCTATTACTCCGACGGGGAGTGTGAGAGAGACAAGAGTGTGTGGGAGGCTGCCTGCGTGAGAGTGTTGAAAGAAAGGACAGAGGGACTTTAGCGGAGGGATCCGCGGGTAGCCAGGCCTGAAATCAGGTCAGATCGTTCATCAGCAAACTGCAGATTGTATGTATTCTCCCTCACTGGTAGTACTGTAAGGCCAGGCCTCTCTCCATACCAATTCTCCCAATGCCCCCGCCCACTGCCCCTGTCCATACCATTCTATCATGGGCCACTGTATGTATTTCAGTATTAAGTTCAACTTGTCATCATTGTCAAAGCCCAGGTGGCATCAAAACTAGAATTTTATTTTGGGGAAAAAAAGAGTTTTAGAAGGGAAAGGCAACGTAGAGCGATGGTTAATGGTTGACTTTGTGTTTTGGTGTTAGTTTTGTTTAGTTTTTGTTTGACAATCTTACTGTTTTACTGGTGTGGCGTGACTGAGGTTCCTGATAAATGTATTCCGCCTTCAACATTTTGGATGAAAAAACAACTACAGCATCCTCAATTGACTCTGTCCACAACCTTTTGAGAGCTGTCACAATGACTTTAGATCTTAGAGACCGCAGATAAATGCTGCTTTTTAACTCCCGGAAGACTGTGGTTTTGATGTGCAGGTAAATGGCAGTTTTACAATCTCAACTCTGCCGCCAGACTGCGATCAGACATCCCAGCTTTAGAGGAGAGCCATCACATCCAATAATTGTGTTATCTTTGCCCCTGTTAGGCTGATGACAAAAAAGGATCCATTTCCTCTAGTGTCTCCCTCCGTTGTCTGACAAATTTGTTTTGGTTGTGGCGCTGGAAATGGCAGTGCCTGACACTCTGAGTGAGCGATGAAAGGATAACTTTGATGGCTGACAATGTTAACGTCATTAGCTAGCTCGCTATCTTTTGTGTAGGGTTGACGGAATTGTCAGGGATGCTGTAAAATGATGCTGCGTACAGTTCCCCTATTGGAATCACTTAATTTCAACAGCAGAGGGAAAATATTTTGACTGTGCCTCGCTTCCACCATACAGCGTGACTAACATTCAACCCAGCAGTTCCAGATGTTCTCTGTGGTGTTGATGTCTGACTGTATCACAGTCCAGCGTGGAGACAATAGTCCAAACAAACATAGAGGAGGACGATGTAGCGGCGTTTCAGTCAGAAGTGGAGCAGAATTTGCATGACATTAGCACAAGTGAAACTTTCCTCAGCTAATTTGAACCGACTTAACAGCAGGGGTTGAGCACAGTAAGGTACAGCACACACAACAATGACTTCCCTTACATAAAACAAAAGGGGAAGTTGAAAGGAAATGCATCACGATGCTGGGCTGCGTAGTTGTGAAAGAGAATGTTAAGCTCATTAATTCCTGCGTTTGCTCGCAGTCTGACAAGAAACCAACCGAGTTCTGCCAACTGAAACAAATTGTTGGCGAGAAAAGTTTTGAATTGTTTAGCAACCTTTCGGAATGGTTGGCATTGGGCTAAGGGTGCGTTTTGTGCATGAAGGATTTAAGCAGATTGAACCACAATTGGTAATTGCAGGCACGTCACACCGGAGTTACCAACGTGAATGTAAATGGCGTCATCCATGGAAATGCAACTGTACATGTCATTGTGCAAAGGTTATACGTGGAGTAACTACAGAGGAACTACAGATTGTCTGTACAACAGTTGGTTCTATCAGTGTCTGTGCTGGCCTACTGTACACGACAGGACGCCGCTCTTCGCCGCAAAACAAACAAAAGAGAATGTCACTGTACAGTCAACGAATGCTTAAGGTCCGCTGTCACAATGAAACAAGGCAGGCCCTTCAAGTCAAGATTGTTGTTTGCCGCAGATCCCAAACAAACACGCGCTAACACTCACCCACCAACAACACAGACCTCTTCTCCCTGCAGTGTGTCAGTGGCAGAATCTCACATGCGTCGACTTAATTCTCAATTAGGATTGTTTACTAGGGAATTCTGCAGTCTCTTATCCTCAGCTACGGGGTCCTGTATTTCTTCAGACACCACTCAGGCAGATCGAATGAGGGACAGGCTCCGCCAATGGGAGCCTCAGATGTACCTTGGTCAAAGGTGGCCATGTCAATATTTAATAGTTACCTTAACTTTGGAAAGGAGGCTTTGGCAGTTCAGGTGTTGCACTTGTCTACTTCTGTGTTTGTGTGGCAGGGTGACGTGCCTATCTGTGTGTCTACGTGCCTTTTCGCGATAAGGTTGTGAGAATTGTTTATACAACTTCGTTAAAGTGTACGCGCCTGTTGTTGTAGATCTTTTGAAGTGGCTAATCAAATGTTTACACTGGCATATTAAATATACACAACAGCCTCAAAATCGACAGTATATTCAAGTGAGAGGAAAATAACAGCCTGCATTCCGTTGGTAAATGGAGACATGCCAGAGTAGGAAAAGCCACTTAGGAAACGTTCCTATCCAACATGCTTCTTTTCAAATGTGACGCGCAAGATAAACATTGGGTACAGCTTATCACATTTTTTGTATCATCAGGAGGTTGTCACACTGTCCTTAGGACGTCCTCTGTGATAGGTCTATATGTTAACGACAGTGGAAATGATATAAGAAATCCGTGGACCTGGCGCAGTTACAACCACAGCTAGAATGATTTAAAGTAATAGAGACAGGAATTTGCTTTTAAAGCAGACGTGTTCATGTCAGTGGGAACGCATTGAGGTAGGACGTTGAATTGCTTCTGTGCTGACATTTATTTGGCTCCCAGAGCCGAGCTGTGCCGAAATTTTAATTTGAATCTCACAACTGGGAGAAGAAAGGGACTTCAGTCATTTTGGAAGCCATGATACTGCATCTTATTCTAGTACCACAATAGGTCATCAGTTAAAAAAAACTTCGCACTGAAATGAGGTATTCTTGCTAAAGGAGACCCATCTATAACAGATAGTGTCACATAAACTCAAATTAACCCATTCATTTTTGTTTGTCTGTGTGTGCGTTTCTTATAGTTTTCCCACAGTTACAATGTAGAAACCACTTTTGAAATATGTTTCAACCCCTCCGAGTATGTCCTCTAGAAGTATTATTTAAAATTGAGAAAGTAG
Source organism: Esox masquinongy (assembly GCA_016801175.1). Classification (NCBI taxonomy): domain Eukaryota; kingdom Metazoa; phylum Chordata; class Actinopteri; order Esociformes; family Esocidae; genus Esox; species Esox masquinongy. Next base: position 40,879 of record JACXGI010000474.1, read on the forward strand.
CAGCTCGGGTTGAGAAAGTAGCATTGCTCTGTTGCTTATTCAACAAAGCCGTTTAATATCTGTGATAATATTTGATGTCCGGTCAACAGCCATCTTAGCCGCTCGATTTCCATATAACCGTCTCTGAGTTTGCTAACATGTCCCGGCCTTCATCTTAGTCGCAGATATCCGCTGTTTATGTTCTGTATCTGTGACTCACGACGAGACGTTAGTGTTCATTCTTCTCTTCGTGTAGAAGCCATAGGGGCCTCGGTTGATTGAACGGCCAAATAACCATTTGTGCTTAGTCTTTTGGGAGTCCTGCACCAAACATGGGCAGTTGTGGGAACATGGAGAACACACAGAGCATGTAATCAAGTGAAGAGCTGCCAGTGTGCTAACCCATCGTGTGGAGCGTTGGGAGCTAACAACCTTGACCATGCCACTGCAGCTGTATTTCAGGACACTTTTGGGCTAAGCAAAATTAGGGGATATGGGTGAGCGCATCACCCTCCAAGCCAATAGTGCAATAGCTCCCGCGTACATACAGTGTTGCTACATTTAGCTTGTTTACCGTTAGCTCATTACATTTAGCATTTATATAATGGAAGACACTCGTCATTTTAATAACGGCATTTCCCTCTTAGCCTAATATATATGCCTTAAGGTTTCTCTTTGAGTGCTCCGCAAATTTTATTATCTGAAGAAAGCCGGACAAAAATGTCACTTTGGCCGCAATGATCGGGGAAGCCGATATAGTGTTGGCTATGAAAAGTGGTTGTTGTTTTGACAGCTACAATGTCCATTAGTGTTGGATCTGTGAAGTATGAACTCATGCACTTGTAGGGGTTTTAATGTATGGGCGAGCTCTGTTAGTTCTTGCCTGTGTGTCACGCTAGTCACAGAGGAATTCTGTTTTGTCTATTCAGGGGAGCACTCCCACTCTGATGGCTTGTGTTCTCTGTAAAAGTGTGTGATAGCATGAGCAGGGTCTCTTTTTTTCCCCCTCCATTTCTCCTTCCCTCCCTCAATTTCCCTCTCTCCTTCACATCCCTTTTTTCCTCCCTCTCTATCTCTTTCTCTCCTCTCCTCTCCCATTTCTCTCCTCTTTCTACCTCCCCTCAGCCTTTTTCTCTGTGAAGTGATATTATTCGTCCTCCCACAGACGTGGCTGGGTGGGGGGTGATTTTCAAGGTGCCAGGAGCATGTGGTGCACAGGCTATGTATGTATGTATGTATGTATGTATGTATGTATGTATGTGTGTGTGTGTATGAGTGTGTGTGGTGTTTCTGCATGTGTGTGAGAGAGACTGTGTGTGTGTATGAGAGTCAATCAGTGAGTGAGTGTGTGAAAACCAGAGAGACAGGTAGTGTGCGTGCGTGTGTGTAGATGCATATTGTAGCAAACAACAGAGTATCACAGTCTCATACTCAGACCATGGCACATTTATCTGTCCCCTCATCCCCGCCTCAGGGAAATGACACCTTCAGACTGCTATTATGTGCCCAGGTCCATCATCCCTCCATCCCTCCCCATTCTGCCACGCTCTATTCCTCCCTCTCTCGCTTCAGCAAAAGCACAGGCGGAGCTTTCTCTGTCTCTTTCCACCTCACGCTCTGCCTGCTCCTTCCTCTCCTTCTTTATAATTATCTATCTCGCCCTCCGTCTCCTCCCTCTCCTCTGTTTTCTGCTTCATAATATTTAACATGTTTTGGCCCTCCCCTATTCATGCGGCGTAAATGTAATCCTGGCAATTCCAGGTTGGCAGTCTCTCTCTCTCTCTCTCTCTCTCTCTCTCTCTCTCTCTCACTCACTCACTCACTCACTCACTCACTCACTCACTCACTCACTCACTCACTCACCGGCAACACACATACATACTATGGACTATTGACGTGCAGCACATTTCACAGTAATGAGTTGCTTTCCCTGTGAAACATGACGCTCATACTGAAGCACCATTCAGTCGACGGTGGTGACGCGAGCACAAAACACAATGCACATTCAAATTGGCCAGATCGCAACCGCAAACAAACGCCTGGCCCCTCGAGTGCACGGGGGAGTCCTCAGATTAGGAAAAGAAAGAGTTGAATAGGTCGCAAAGTCTCAAGCTATTGACAGTCAGCTCATAAGACCGGATTCATGATAGTTCTTTGTCATTGTCGCATTGAGAAAGCACTGGAGTTTTCAGTTGGATGACATAACTGTGTGTTGGCCAATGTCATCAAGGTCACTAGAAGTACATTGTGTAGTGAATGGTATTCCCCTGTCTCTTAAACTTAGCCCAGTTCTGGGTTACCTTGCTCTTGTGTGTGTATGTGTGTGTGTGTGTGTGTGGTCTTTTCTGTGTGTTCCCGCATGTGTCTGAGTTTATTTGATACGCACCTTTGTGCGTTTATTGGGTCTGTGTGTAAGTGTGTGTGTCCATGTATGCGCGTGTGTGTTTCACTCTGTATGCCAGTGTGCAAGGGGGCACCCCAACAGGGCACTGAGATAATCACTCACCAGTCTGGCGGTCAGGGTCACGTTCTGGGGGACCATCCATCTGAACCTAACAGCTGCTCTGAGGTAGAGAGAGGGGAGTAGAGGAGGGGTGGGACGGGGGAGAGAGGGTGGGAAGCGTAGGAGATTTTAGACAGTGAAATAAGAAGTGAGAGATATCCAGGACTGGAAAGAAGAATATGTGCAGGTTACGTTTATAGGGAGGGTGAGAAAGACAGTGACCTAGCTGGTTTTGATGAGACTGCTGTTTGCACAGGGATGTAATTGGTGGGCGGAATTCTTCTAGGACCTCTATAGTAAACTGAAAAGATTTGTCCTTGTCCTCTGTTGTGTATTACATGTTGAGCCATTGTTCATCTTCTTGCAGCAATGAACCAACCCCAGCTCGTTCAGTCCAAACTCTCCCTACCGAGCTATAGTCACAGATAGCCTCTTGGCACCAGTGTAATTGCGTGATATTGCCTGTAATTGTCAGCGACCTTTGGTGATTAGGTAAACAAACAAAACTCCTTTGAGAAAAACTTTATTAGGTGGCTCCTTGAGGTTCAAGCTCCTGAACCAAAGCAAGACTGCAAAGGTGAAATGGCTTTGGCATTTCCTCTAACTGCACCTTGGGACATGATTCAGAGACAAGATCACTAGTGCTTCCTTGTTCCAGCCGCAGCAGGTGCTTCTACACTCAATTACTGGAAAGAAATGTCACCAGAACACAATTAGCTTATCTCACTGTCTCATGATGGAAGGCTTCACGGTCACTCATAGCAACAAGCAGTAGGACTGCACAGATGATGCTAGGTTGGCTGTCATTTTGCGGTTAGCCGCTAGCCACAACATAAACAGTGCCAATGTTCTATTAAACCACGAGACACCAGAATACCTTGGCTGGGACGAGCATCACTGAAAACTTTATTCATGACCGTGGGAGTGTTGTTTTTTTACTGAGGTCTTAAGGAGGGGGAGAAGTAAGTACGTTTAGCAAATAAACCCCTCTAAGCTGGGGTTGTCAGAAGCTTTCATGAGTAGGCTGCACTTGAGGGCATAGCTTAGCTTAGCTTGAGGGATGTTATTACACATGCCCGCTGATCTGGGGTGTTGCGTGAGAAACGGCACCGATGCGAGCCTTGCATCAAACCACCCCTTAGCGAGAGTGAGGGAGTAAGGAGGTATTGAAAGGGAGAAAAGGAGTAATGTGAAAAAGGCCGGAGAAATGATAGTGAAAGACCGACGCAGAGAGTAAGTGAGACAATGAGACGAATGACAGAAGACGGAAGGAATGAGACCGCTATTCAAATCGATGGGCAGAATGAAAGAAAAAGAGAAATGGCGGCAGAAAGAGAAGTTGAGGAGACATTCAGTCATGTAACAGTATTAACATGGCAGGAACCTTGAACACATGTGAATCCCTTTTCATGTAGCTTTTCCCCAGCACCACTAAAGTCCTATCTGTCCGCTGTAGAAACATGGTAGACAGGGAGGGTGTGGTACATGCCCTGTGACTTCTGTAGAGATGCCATTTGACCTTGCTGTTAAAATCCGCCAGCGAGCCCCAAACACATTGGTTCTGCCCTAATTAAGCTTGCGTCTCAGGTGGCATTGGAAAGTATAAATAAAGTACTGCACAAAACGACTAAGAAACAGTTCTATATAGCTTAAGAAACCTGGCATGTTCTCATGTCTGTTTTCAACTGTACAGTATAATGAAAGGGAACGTTTAATAAAAGGAAAACATCGTATTTGCTTTGCTCTGTGGAGCACACTGTAATATCTGGGGATTGTTCCAGAGCAAGGGTTTCTGTCTAAACCCCATTCATCGTGGCATTGTGAGAATTCTGCCTTTCGTGTCTACATGCAATTAAGGACGGAGTTGACTTAGTAGTCTGTGGCTACTTTGTTTTTGTTTTTTTTCGGGGGAAACAACAACTGTTTCCATGTCATCCATTTTGTTCAGAGATGGGCAAGGCATGCTATCCACCAACATAAAGAACCCCTTTGAAACACAAACGACTTGGCAAAACATGCACAGATGATGAGTCAGTGGTGGTGACGGGCTATTGCTTTTTTATGTTATTTATCCCAGACCAAATGAGTTCAAAACAGTGGCATCAATATAAAACTTGTGTTTGCATTTGGTTTCCATCGGTTTGTGCGGGCACGCTTGCACGTGATCTTGACACACCAACACAGAACATTGTATAGGCTTCGGGGTAATGATTGCCACAGCATTTTGGTCACTCGAGATGAGAAGGGACGAAGGATGGAAAGATTGCCTCAATGTTCGCAAAAGTGTCTTTGATTGTTGTTTAGTAGTTCATACAGCAGTATCAAAAAACTATAACTTTATGTATCCACATTCATTGCCTGTATCACAGAGCTCCCACAAGAAAGCAGAAAACGCACCAGCCTTTCTGCAGAGAATCCTCACTGCTTTGTTTCCCTCTTCCTCCTCTCAGAGAGTGATAAGAATCAGGGGAGAGAGAACTACAACTCACTAACCCTCTCTCTGTCTCTCTCTCCTTCTCTTTATTGCTCTCTGCCACTGCCTGGCAATATCTTCCTCCTTTTCTAATTAACATTGTGCATGTTGTCCGCCTTTTGTTTAATAATGCATGATGCTATCACAACCCTGCTCTTTGAATGGAAAACCGCTGAATAGGAACACAATAATATCGCCAAGGGCCTGGTAAAGAAAGGACAAGATTTGTTCTTGTTTCTTTTCTCCTTTTTAGGCAATACATGTTCAATGGAGGCATCGG
>JACXGI010000474.1:46213-117379 GCA_016801175.1 Esox masquinongy
CCCCCCCCCCCCGCAGCACAGCGTACCTCGAGTAAACAAAGCGGTTGATGGTTTCACGCCGCGCCAACAGGCAGTGCCGTCCTGGCGCACAGCCCGCCGACCCATCCACGCCTTAACTCTGCTCAGGGAAACAGACGTGACGGCGAAGCCCAACTGCGGTGAAAATTTGCTGGCTACTATGTTGGTGTGGATGGCACGGCCTTCCTCCGAGTCGGTGCTCCCGAAACCGGCTGATTGCTTTGCTCGTCTCTGTCAGCGTGTGTAGGGGAGGGACGCGGAGGGAGAACAGGAAGGGAGGGGGAAAGGGCTGCTGAGCGCTGTGTAAAGTGAGGACTCCTAATGTCATGTCATTATGGAAATTCACACCACATTAATTAACTCAAAGGCTATCAACCCTGACTGTGGAAGGATGGCTATGACACACGCATGCAAAGCAAAAGTCAGAGAAGACGCCAGCGACCTTGAATAGGGGCTCAATGCTACGCCATTGCTTTCAGTGATATCCCTATCCTAACGTAGTATAATTGAAAAGAAAGCACTTTAAATACTCCATAACGTGTGTGTGTGTGTAGGTTGAGATTGTCTGAAATTGATTTTGTTCGCCACGTGTCCCCCGCACGTGGTCGCCACCGGCCTCACAGAGCTTTGAGACAGGTAGTCATGTCCGTCTCGCCACGACACAACTCCTGTGTGACGGGTGTGCTATCTCCCGGTCTTTTCCGCCATTAACAGCTGATGGAATAAAACGGGGAGAGAAAACGTGAGGGAGGAGCGAGGGGGAGAGAGAGGTGGGGGACGTGAAGCAGGGAAATTAGGTACTTTGTCATTGTCTACGCCACTGATTGCGCTTTGGGTTTATTTGTTTATAAATCATCAGATAAATAGCCAGGCGAACGAGCCCCGTGCGTAAAGAGATTACGTGATTCCTGTAATGCGTTTGTGTTGGTAAACAGTGCTGTATCTAAAATGTGGTATGGCTAGTACACTAATGGTTGATTATATCTGTTAGGTAGCCCTTCATGCTACCCTGTTAAATGTCAAATTGTAAAAGTGGTCAGAGATCAGATGTGTCCATCTACCATACATCTCAGGAACCAAATGACAATCACATAATCTGTGTAGACCTGTTTGGAAAATGTGTATGTTGAAATTCATCTACTAAAATAAATGCCTCCTCTCATGCTAGGCTAGCAAGCTAACTGGCTAGCATGCTAATGTGGTTTGAGTCGATTAGCTGCAATGCCAGAGTCCAGAAGTTTATCCCCCCCACAGCATGTCAGTCACCAAGGATCAAGACCTGGGTTAAGCAAATGGATAACATGGAATCGTGCAGGCTACTTGCTAATGCTATAATTCTCTTTCACATCAGTTCCTCAATCCATATAGTATTTTTCATAAAGGGCAGGTTGGCAAACATGAGCACGAACAAGAACTGAGACTAACCTACTCTGTCATATAGATTGTACTTTAAGTAGCGCTTGATAAAGGCGTTGCTAGCATTTATGTTGGCTAATGCTAGCTTACTCCATCAAACTGCATAGATTTGTTGCTCTCTATTTTCTGTCCTAATCCATTTGGAGTCACTTAAAGCTTTTAAAGCTTTGGCTACTGATGGAAAGTGGTTTAAGACGGGGCATAAATATGAGCTTGAGCTCAATGGGTTTTAACGGTATTAAGAGCAGTGGTGCCATTTTATCACTCTATAGCCTATGGATACCACTTACTAGCAATCTATTACTGGCTTCACTTAACTGTCTCACCATGAAAAAGAACACAAAGACTACAAATTAGGTGCTGTGAGTTGAATGGCTAACGGTATAGTCCTCTTAGGAGAGTTCGAGTTAGTCACCCATTCGTGTTAATATTGTAGGCTTAACAGGTTACAGTTCTGCTGTTAGCATGTTTAGCATGTTTGAGTTGGTTTAGGTGCATCTAAGAACATATTACTTTTTCAATCTACATAGTACATTTTACATAGCCTATTGTAGCTACATGGTATCAGTTAATGAGTGTACTGATGAAATTCAATAAATGCTGTTATCTAGCGGTGATGATCGAAAACAGGTTAATTGTTATCAGTCACAGTATATTTTATTAGAGCGTGTGTGTTAATCCTTGTTGCAAGGATGAAATCATGTTAGCAAGCCCTTCACTCTCTCTCTCTCCCTGTGTGTGTGTGTGTACACGTGCACCCTAATATGTGTTCAAAAGTGTCAGAAAATTGCCCGCGAGCGCATCACCCTCTCTCATCTTTAGCTGTCAGAACCTACAGTGTCTATGTGTGGGTATGTCAGAAATGTGCGCTAGATAGATAAAGAACAAGAAGCCAAACCGCTTTGTTTCATTCATGCCCTCGCTCTCTCTCCCTCCCTCTCTCTCTCCCTCCATCCCTCTCGTCCCTACAGGCTGTGAATATCCTGCATCTGAGAAATCAGACCAGACTGACTCACAGATCTCTGTGAGCCAGCACCACTGAGGCTGCCAAAGCATGCTGGTGCCAAGCTGTCCCATGATGCACGTAGCCAGACCCGCGCTGCTCGTCCTGAGTCTACTCCTCCTCGCCGACGCTGAAAGTAAGTGTCGCCTTTTATCCGGCACTTTTGTTTTTCCCTCTCGTCCGCCTCTTTTAGTGCCATAGTGGGTTTTAAGGGGGACCTGTGATAAACACAGGCTGTTTTGTTCCGTTTCCCTGCGACACCAACAGAACATTCAAACATTTCCAAGCCTTCTTTTTCTGTGCGTACATCTCAGTAGAAAACACGTCCACGTCCTAACGTTCTCATCCAATTTTCAGGTAGCCGTCCATCTTGGGGGCGTGATAATACACCGCCGGTTTTAATGTGACATTTCCCCACGAAAATAGAATTACAAGATTTTGGGGAGTTTAAATCTGTATCACTGAGGTTTCAGACTCCATTGGGTTTCTCCTGCTCTATTTTTATTGGATAACACCGCTTCCTACTAATAACTACGTTCCAGGAAGGTGCAGGAGTATAAAGATTTTACAACACCATTCGCAGAGCAGAGAATCGCACCCTTCAGCTTGAATGTCTCGGAATAGCGGTGTGTTCACCCAAGGTCAATTGATGGGCGAAACAAAAAACGTTGTGGTTGAGTAATGTTCCCTGAAACCTGTTAGATTCTTTCTCGACCGCTTTATCCCTACCACTGTGTATGTTTTGCAGTGGGAGAGAGATGAATAAATCAGATAGTGACCGTGATGAGGGCAGGGCGATAACCGAAGTTGACATTGACATTGTCATTTCAGTTATCATATCTTGGGAATTTAATAAATGTCTTTGATTTTGGTAATAACATTGTTATTGTGTTCCTTCAAACCTTCAAAGGGCAAACAAAGTGATCAGATTTGGCTGTGTCTTTCCATCCTTAATGCAGCAACCAATCATCGCCTCTCTTGTTATAATTCACCTTTGCATTTCTCTCCCTAAATTATGCTGCCAACTCGTGGGCCTTTAGTAGTTTGGTGTCACTTTGGTAGCAAACAAACAGACAAAATTTACATCCTGAACTCCTAATGCAACAACCCCTGATGATGAAATAAAAAATGTTATAACCAAGCGTGTTTTTTGAGGGCTGCACTTTTGGGGGGGCTCAGCCCCCAAAGTTGTCAAGGGGGCGTGTCTCCCCATTTCTGTAGCAAAGGGGGCGTGTCCTCAGAAATTATTTAAAGCAGTGAAACAGATTAGTTTTGAACAGTACATGTTGAGGAGAATGTATCATAAGATATAGCAACAAAAAGTATGTAAAATGCTACACCTTAAAATTATGCCAGGTGACTCTGACAGGCAATCCACAACCATTTGTTTTGAATAATTCAGTTATAATATAACTAAGCATTAATTCATACTGAATGTTCAAGAACACTTATGTTTGACCACAGTCTGAAATGTTTAATAAATAAAACACAATTGGCCATTAGTGGTGGCTAAAGAGTATAATTGAACTTGACTTGACAAAAAACTACTTTTGAATTAAAAAAGATGCCAGACAATGTTGGCGGCAGAATGTAAGATTAATATTAAAATATTCAGTGGACTGAGAGCTTATTTCTCTCTCTCACACACACACACACACACACACACACACACACACACACACCATTTCTTGCACATCTGTAAATTGTGTTCTATTTTACTGTTAGATCATCAACCTACAATATTGAGTCATTAAAGTTCAAAATTAAAACACAGGGACATTTTCTAAACTAAAATAAAGTCAGTTACCTCTCTACACAACTGTGGGGACGGGGACGCATTACTTCTCATTGCCTCTTACGTTACAGAATAGGATGGGAAAAAATTTAGTTAAAAAGAACCACTTGGGACAAATAAAACTTGTACTCTAAACTTAACATGTTGATGCAAACAATCACCTATGTTATTGGAATACAAACGGTACCAAGTTGACAAATGTTGCCATAATGCTTTCACTATAATGAAAATCAAAGCAAAAGCCAACTACGAAATAAATCAGCATGAATAAAAACACAAGAGACTTTGATGATGTAAGAAAAGATGAGTGGTAGTTTGAAGCTATAAAAAATAAATCCATAATTATCTTTGCACCAGCAATGTTAGTTGCATTTCCTAGCAGGCTAGCTTCCACTTGGACGGTGTAGGGGTCCCATGGAACTAAAATGATGATTAGCTTCAGTAGCTAGCTATATCAGTAGTTGGCTGCTGTTCACTTCTGCTTCGGTCTTTTGTCTGATACTTTCATATATCCATCTATTAATTATGATTGAAGAGAGATATTTTTTGGTTTTTCAGTCAAATGTTTTTTCCACTTATTGACAGCCCTAAAAGTAACAATTTTGGAGCCCCCCCAAATAGTTTCAAACAATGCCAATGGTTATAACGTTCCAGGTACCAGAGGTGTGCCGCCAAAATCAAAATTCATGCAAAGTGGGTTCAGAACTCTCATTGCCAAGGCTATAATAAAATTGGCATTCAAGACCGCTATCTGAGGAAGCCACATTATAGAGCTTTATGAGGTTGACCCTACATTTCTTGCCTACACTTTATTGAGTCAAAATTGAGTCAAATTATCATGCTAATATATTTTGTCCATATCGCAGTCTTTTCTCCTGATTTCAAAATGGTGGATGTCATCCTATATGGATAGTTGAGGTGCTATGATTAAAAAAAAAAATGTTACAAAGTAAAGCCAACTACCAGACATGTAAACTCCAGTCGCCATTGGACAATCTGTCGACATTCCACGGGGAAATCTGATCACACATGTAACCGATGAGAGGACCACACTTGGTCATTCTTACCACCTAAACCTTCCCTTCTCGTCCTGTTGCTGTCTGCATGCTAACAGCTGCCCGGGTAGCCCATCGGACAGCTGTGCTGGTTTATCATTTCCAAGCCAAAACAAACTGACCGTGACGGAAGGCGACGGCTGTCCAGCAGTGACTGAGTGAGGGCAGGAGAAAAGGGGGGTTAGGGATGAGGGTTTGGATGACAAGGCGGCCTCCACAGCGGAGGTGTGAGAGCACTAAGAGCCCAGTGAAGCCAAACCAATGTGTAGCAGTATGCCTGCTGTGGGATTATACTGTGTGTTCTCTTCAGCTCCTTTCGTTGTTTCTACCTTTACTTGCTGTTGGTTTGGACCATTTCGTACCGATGGTCTTTCCCTCTCCACTCTTTCCTTCCTCCCGCATCGATTTTTCTGTTTTTATGTCCCTCTTTCTCTCCCCCTCTCCCTTTGTTTTTTCAGCCTGTGTGTTAGTCACGTTCCAGCGACTGTGCGTCCCTCCGTTTTCTGCCTAGTGTGCCGCGGTATCTGCGTAAGCACTTCAGCTGCTTAACTCAGCTCTAGGGACCTCCCAATACGGCGCTTGCCGTGAGAGAAAATACAGAGGCACCCACCCACCCCACCCAAACCACCGACACCCTCGCCGTAACACTTAAAGAGGAAGACTGTAAAGGGCCCGCCGCTGGCGCTGTGCATTGGCCCCGACCGGGTTGTGTCGGCCCCACAGGTGGGGAGGTACGGCGAAGGATATGGGACACGTGAGAGGCCGAGAATGGCTGACTCGGCCCGCTCAACAGATGGCAGCATCCTCGGAGCCAGTCCTGTGTGCCCGTGTCCGGCTGGCTGCCCTGACCTCTCCCACAACGGCGGGGGGGGGAGTAACAAATGTCCCCGGAGAGGACACGCACATGTTTAGTGAGGGCTTTGTGTTCTGGTGCTAATGTTGCTAACACAGGCGAATGCTGTAATGGCAATGCATTCTCTGGTTAATGTGTGGATAGGCATGGATAGAAAGGGCCCTTTGTTACCATAGGGCTTTGCCTATGTCGAAAACGTTGTCTCTTTCTCTCTGTCTCTACCTCCCTCTCTCTGTTTTTGTTCAAGCCCTGCTCGTTTAATTTGTGTGGTAAATTGGGCTTGGGACTACTGAAAGAAGGCATTCTTATCCCGTTGAGCCTAGGAAAGAGAGAGCATGCAAGACAACCAGAGGGCGAGAGAGCAAAAAGAGTGAATGACAATGAGAGAGACCAAAGAGTGAAAAGGTGTGTGGGAGAGAGAGTGGGAGAGTGTGAGCTGACAAGAAACAGTTGGAGAGACTGAGAATACCATGATGGTGGCAAACTGTCATGTTGTCAATGGTTGAACAATGGCTAGGCGTCTGAAGAGGGTCTGGAATGTAGGTTCACCCAGGGCTGTATCACTCCAGGGGCCCTCTTTAACCAGTGTAGTGTGTGTTCACCTACGGCTGTACACCTCTCTAAAAGAGCACTGGTCAGAATGCTAATTGGAAATGGAGGTGCTAAGTGCGAAGGTACCTTTTTTCATGGGGCAATGGAAAGAGAAAGCCTGTGACGAGACTTCCGCTATTGGGCATTAAAGATGCATTTTGTGATTGTTGGCCACTGGATTGTGAAAGCGTTTTTTTTACATCCAGTGGCCAACAAACAAATCGTATACTATGTACCGTGTGTGTGCAGATATGTGCCCCGTGTCATCAAAAGCACTCCCTTTAATTCTTGGAATGTCATGGCTAACTGAGATTTGATAGTGATTCTACTAGATTAAACACATATAAACATCATATCAACTATACAGCCCAAAATGAGAGGTTTAAAAAATACGTTATTTGTCCTGAAAGTCCTGGAATGCATTTAACTCTAACTCCTCATTTACCAGATTGGATGAGCAGTGCAAAAGCGAACCTTCCCCAAAATGGTTTGATGAAACCCAACATGCCGACCTAAGAACATGCAGACCTACGTAAACAGCTACTAGCGAAACACAAACAAGCCCCAGATTGCATGCCAGAGATTATATCAACAGCAGAACATATCTGTGCTGCATTGACCTTTATTGATTACAGATGAACTTGCTTTAAATAAGTCCCTCTGTGCCTGGTCAAAGTTACACTGTAAGGACCCAAAGAGTAGCCATTGGGAGGCAATCTAAGTCACCCTGGGGCCTGATGCTGGTTTAATTGATTCTTTCTACTGATGGCAGATGGTGCGTCGTATCCCAATGGAGTAAGCGCTCCTCTTTTAACGAGTCAAATAACTATCGACAGGCTCCCTTGGATCTCCCTAAACACTCAGTTCAGGTCCCCAAACGTCTTTATCTCTAATGCTCCTTTACACACACACACACACACACACACACACACACACACAACACACAAATTGCGTCCCAAATCCCACCAGATTTCCTACTGGGCTATTAAAGGAATAAAGTGCCATTTGGGATTCACACACTCTGTTTTCCCCTCCATTATCAACTAACCACTAGGAAATGGAAAAGCTAATACTCTTTTTTTTTCCTTTATACTCTCTCCCGCTCTCTCTTCCTTCCTCCACTCCCTTTCTCTCCTTCTCTCCTCCCTCTTCCCCATTCTCTTCCCCCCTGCTCGTCTCTTCTCCCACTGTCTCTCTCCACACAATCCATTGTATGTGGATTTAGAACATTTTAGTTTTTGATCTGTTGCAAGGAAGTACACAGTGTTGTTTAAAAAAAGCAATAAAGGCACAATAAATGTAATTTGAAATCCAATCTCCCATTGCGGTTAAATAAGGGAGGGATGGAGGGAGAAAGAGAGAGAGAATATTTTGAGGAATTACACACATTTGTTATGCTTTCTGCGTCCTACACAAACAAATGAACAGACTCGCGCCACGTTCTGAGGGCTTGTCAGTTGTCTGGAGGCAGACTAGCATGTTTACATACAAAGAGCCTATTTAGTCTGGAACAATTGTCCCGAAATGTAATTTAATTTATACAGCAATGAAATAATATGTAAATATGATTTTGAATTCACATTAGCAGCAAGAAACTTTTGCTGTGCCATAAGTTGCCACACATGCGCGTGCAGTGCTTTGGCCAGTCCACTGACCTAGAAATGGTATAAACTCAGTGAACATTTTATTTTTTTACCTGATGGTGATAATGGAATTACAGAACCAGACTTCCTGCGTCACCGCTCATTCCGCTCCAAAACACATTGAACAAGACATTGTCTTTAGTCATCAGTGGACACAGGTAGTATCAATGAGAAGTCTCCCACGACACCTTGGAAAGTTCACCCGTTCACACTATAATTAATTTTATCTCAGACACAAATTTGGTAAAAAAAAAAAATCCTCATCTAAATTAAGATATATCAGTCTAAAAACGCTCAAAAGCCACATTGTGCATGGCTATCAGACTAGCAAAATTTCCAATAAAACGATTTAGTGCCCTGTCAGGAACAACGTTTCTCAGGTTGTCATGCAGTCATCAGGGATATTATCAAAGGACGAGTTTGACTACATGTCGGTGTGTTATAGATTAGGGACTACTCCATATAATAATGTGTTGTCACACCCCGATTCCATTCACCTGTGTTGTCCTGTGTCCCAGACCCCCCAAGAGTGTCTCCCATCTCCTCAGTATCCCTGGTCTATTTAACCTGTGTTCTTTGTTTGTTCTGATGCCAGTTCGTCTTGTTGTACCCGCTTTTCTTGTTTTCCTGTTCTCAGTTTGTTTCTTATATTTCCTGTGTGCCGAACCTGTGCCTACCCTAACCCCATCCCTCCTGCCGCCTGCCTGTACATTGCCTTTTGATTGTTTTACTTTTCCTGTGCTTCAACTCCTGCCTCCTGGGTCTGCATTTGGGTCTTTTGTCTGAACCTTGGCAGAATGAACTCGCCATGACGGACCCAGCAGACGCCGACCCGCTCTGGAATGTGGTGTCCGTTCAAGGAGTCCCAATAGGGCGGAATGAAGGGTGTGATGGAAGGACTTCAGTCCATGGCGGATGGTCAAGACTGCGTCTTCAACACTCCGCTGGAACAGTTTCATGAGCTGTCTACCAGGCAGCAGACCGCGACGGAATCGCCTCACAACTGCCAGCAAACCTACAGCCTTTTTCTGGCCACCCCTTCTCCCCGAGAGCCCCGCTGCGGGCGTTCCGCTGGAGACCCAGGAACCTGCCTTTCAGTCTTCTCATAGCGCTCCCTCGTCTTCGAGCTGCTGCCGTCCTGGTTTCTGGCGCAGATAGCTCCGGGATAGTGAATCTCATCACGCTAACATCTAGGAGGGCCCTGCCCTGGGCTACTGCGATCTGGCTGCAACACTCCCCCATCTGCCTCAGCCTGGCGGAGTTCACGGCCGAGTTGAGGAGGGTGTTTGATTCCCCGGCGTCCATGAGGGAGGCGGCTCGGAAACGTCTCTGACTTCGCCGGGACTCCCGTAGCGTGGCCGACTATGCCGTTGGGTTTCGCAGCCTGGCCACCGAAAGCTCGACGAACCCGTATTCCCCCTTCAATACATTCCTCCAAGGGCTGTCTGACATCATCAAGAGCGAGTTTGCAACTCGAGAGCTTGTCTCCTTCGTTGCCTTACTGTCTGCATTGAAAGGTCGTCTGAGGGAGCATTACAGAGAGAGAAAATCGGCTCCCCTGAACATTCAATAGTCTGCTTCCTTTTACGCCATCTACATGACATCCCGGAAGCCCCGCTTTGGTCTTTGTGACTCCCCAAAATCACCCGGGCTCCTCCGTGAATGGTAGAGAACATTCGATCCATCACCACCGGAGCCCGTGCTACTAAGTATTCTGCGGGAACCCGGCCTCATTTCATCTCCACCTGCCAGGCTCATCAGTCGTTTGCGAGCACCTGCCAGGCCAAGACCCCCTGGTTTGCTACAACCCGCACCCCACTCCAAACACACCTCCTCTGGGGATCCCACTCCTCAATCCTGGGGCCTCCCTCCATCCACATCAGCCTTACAACTATGCTGTTGGCCTCTTCCCTGGAACCTCACCTCCACGGGGGGCGATTCTACTCCCTGTCTGGTACCAAAGCCAATGGAGGCATACGTTGAGAGCTCTTTCGCGGCTGGAATTATTCGGACATCTGCATCTCCAGCCGGGGCAGGATTCTTCTTTGTGGAGTAGAAGGATATAACCCGGCTCCCTTGCATTTACTGCCAGGGACTGAACGACGTTGCCATCAAAAAACCCCTACCCGCTTCCAATCGTCTCCTGCAGGGGGCGACCACGTTCTCCAAGCTCGACCCCGCAGCTTTTGTCTGAGCCTCGACGATGTTGTCGTTTTTTTTCTGGAAAGTGATAGATTTTAATGAAGTGTATATAGTATGTCAGTGGTCGTTAACTTGAGGCACTATGTTATGCTGTACTTATCCATCCACAGAGCCACATGATCTTAGGACTACTGGAAGGCAGGCACATCCATTCACACTCTAAGGCCTAATGATACTGTATTCCCCAGGTGCCAGGGAGTTGTAAATTGTGTGTTTTATGCATGCCTACACTAATGTGAATTATTGTAAAATAGTATTGTATTTGCATATGGGCTTCCAGGCTGTTCTGAAATTAGCATTTTTACAACAGTTCAAATTAAATCCCTCTCCTTAATTTGCCTGCATGGTAATTCAATTTAAATTGAGTCCATTCCGCTACCAACTGTATTGATATTCATACCGTCACAGTGCCATTCCACTTTCGCATTCAACACACATAGGCGACGCAGATTTTTTTACACACAATCGCACAGTCACACCCATCCACACATTACACAATAACAATATTTCTTTAGAATTTTTTATTTTTATTTTTTTAAACTATTGAAGTTTGCTCCATCTTCAAGTAATTGTATTCATCCCGTGATTTGATTAGTCATTCTGCCGGACACTGCTCAAAGGAAATGTCACAGTCATCTCTGTTCATTGTAAAGCAAGGTTTGGCAGGAGAAATTGTTTTGCACCCTTCCTGAAGTTTTTCTTCAGGAAATCTTTTCCCAAGTATTCCAGCAAATAAAAAAACGAGTCATTATGTAATCCCGTCTTAATGTAATCAAGGTGTGAAATAGATAAAATTTTACAATTATTTTCAAACACAATATATTTTGGGCTTCATTTTGCTGTGTACAAATATCCTCAACAAACAGTGTATAATAACAGATGCACTTCAGTCACACACATTCTGATTACAAGGCAATGGAAATATAACCAAGCACAATGTTATTGTGTCCATTTAAAATGTTATCAAGGGCTTTGTCTTGTTGAAGGCTCCTCCCAGTCTGCCATTTAATGATATTAGCCTAGCTACAGATTTTGGGCATCTATTTAGGCCATAGTGCTATACAGAGGTCAAGTCATTTTCCAAAGCTCCTTGACCCTCCCACACACATTCAAAGGCTAAGAAAGTTAAGTTTTACTTACAATACAGATGTATTGTCATAGCTCAGATCCACATACTGTAATTAAGTGCACTTATGTCTCCAAGACACATTGACTTGATAATGGAGGGGCAATTTAGCCACTCTGAGGCATTCAAAAACAAGATAAAAGATATTGACAAAATAAAAAACCTCCTTCACACAAAAATCCAATACCAAAATAAATCCAATACCCAAACGGTGCACTCACTAGACTGACTTTTGAAAATACACACAGATTGATTGTCTTGACTGAAATTAATTCGGACAGGTTTTACCTCAGGTTTGGCAGATTTGCCACAGAAGAAAGGGAAAACAAATCCTTATGTTTTCTCATTTACAAAACACTCCAAATTCAGTTCTTAATATTAGAAGATTTTACCTCAGGTTTGACGTATTTCTCCACCAAAAATGTTAAAATAAACCCATATTTTATCTGGATGCTCTGAGTAAGAACACACAAACACCCAGGTTTCCACGCACAACCCTCTAGCATGCCTTTTGATGCCGAGATCAACCGGTGCACCAAACACAATGGCAGCTGTTTTGCGTCTACCCGGCTTAGGCTTTGGCACGGCGTTTAGCATGCCTGCATATGAAGCGGATGACTCCCTCCTTTGCCAGTACCCTGTAACAATGCAGCTGTTGCATTTCAACACTACAGTGGCAGAGCAATTCATAGATTGGTTCTTTGGGATTATTGGATTAAATACATATCTTACATAGGTTGTTTTTTAGTGGGAAATGATCAATATTAGTATGTTTTATTAAACCAAATGCAATCATTTAGTTGTTTTTTGCAATCAAAGTGTCTTGATGTATTTTTATTAATAACATCCCCTTGCTATCTGGAACAGATCTTGATTTTCTCCGAAGTTGTCGAACCTTGGTCACTGAGGCCCATCTTCATTCTCAAGAAAAGAAGGCGAGAGCTGTATAAAATACTCTTTCTACAGCTTATAAAAGAAAAAATATGTTGAACTTTGGATTATCAAAATGAGATACCACAATATGTTTTGCTATGAAATGCAGGCATTATGCAGGTGTTCAGTCCTGTTCTGGGCTCAAAGAGGCCCATCTCAGAGATACAGTAGAGGTACGGTTCATATCCTGGAGAATATGCATTTTTTTCTTGTCAAACATTTCTGACATCTTCTGTGAAACATGAAGTGCTATTTAAAATCATATAATATAAGTAGAAAAATACTTGAGAAAACATCGAAATGATATGTCATGAAACATTGCGGGAGAAAATCCCCCTTTATTTTTAAAGAAAATTCCCCATTATTATAAAACCCTAATAACTTCTGTACGGAAGCCCTGAAGCCCAAGGCAGCAAAAAAAATTTCTTACTACTAATTGTTTTTTGCTAAGTCATTCAAATAACTTAGTATCTCGTTTGAACGACTTAGTATCCCGTTGGAACGAATTATGAAAAAAATTTATTACAAAAAAATGTTTACTACTAATTTCTTTAGCTAAGTCGTTCAAATGAGGTACTAAGTCGTTCATACGGGATAAACTTAGTGTCTGGGCCCAATTTTTTTTTTTACTGCCTTGGGGCTTCCATACTACTGCATAGTGTCATAGCTTGAAGATTTTCGGTGTCAAACAAAGGCATTTTTATTGCATGCTCAAGAAAGAAACTAACCTTTTTAAAGTAGATGTCATGCAATTTTACGTCATTTACACGACAAGCCATTAGGAGGATCTTTACATGTTTTTACGACCACGCAAACGGCCAAAATGAGTGGGTGCGCTGACAATAATAAACTAACAATTAAAAACAACTTGGTCCTGACTGCAAACAATAGGCTTAAAAAGACCTTCACAGATGGACAATATTAAAGGTAAAATGTGAATGTCAAAAATGTTTATTGGGAAAAAAAATGCCAGGTTGCTTATTTTTGTGTTGTGGAGAAAAATGTTAGCTTTACAGAGTAACTAAAAATGTTTGTTTTAAATATTTCAATATTTGTCTCTGGTTCTTGGGCCTAAGTCAGCTACTACATTACTCTGGCCTTGGTAAGGTTTTGTTCAACCTGCACATAGTGAGAAATGAATGGTATAGAAAGTCAGAGTAACCATCAGACAAAACCGAGAGTTGGGAGGGAAGACCACCCCAGATTGTATCAGGCCCCTCTGCCTGTGGTTCGATGTATGGCCACATCTGAAAGTTCCAAAATACCTTGCGTTCTCCAAGCCTGTATGTATGAGTAAGCAATCACATTGATAGAAGCCGTCCAAATAGCCTAAGGCGTAGGTTTCCAACCACCGTGCCGAAGAGCTTTTGCTTGACATGAAAAATACAGGCTAGCGCAGGATGGGCTAGCCTGTACAAAACCTACCTCTGTAGGTTTTGAAAATACAAAAAAACGTAGAAAAACAATTATATTGCCTTTCAGCTCCCATTCCTATACAATCAGACTGTAGAAAGCATTTGTTACAGGCATAGTAGACAGTAAAAAAATGTCTCATAATTGATGAAGGTAGTAAAAGGGGCTTTATCATATCTGAGTCTCCATGTTAATTGCCAGTTTAGCATTTGAAAATATGTGGCTACTCTGGTCAGAGTGAACAAAAAAAGGTTGGGAATGGTATGTCTTCTATTGGTTACTTTGTTTAGGAATGTGTCTAGCATTGTAATGACTAGTCTAATGTAGCTAACTATACATTAAGCCAGTTAAACACCACCCCAGAGGTTTTTGGGAAGAGTAGGCTACACAAAAACATTCAAAAACATATATATAATTTTATTGCTGTTTGAATGTTTTTCTGTGTGCCTCTGTGTGAGTGTTTGTGTGTGTTAGTTCATACTCAATAGATAGCGCATTCACACATGCCACTGTGTGTGGGGTAGGCCTGGTGCCTGTTCTTTGCTCTCAGTCTGGGGGCCTCTGAGGCATGGGGAGGCACATTTCACCAGTCCCACTACAGCAAATGTATATCTCAGCAGAGAGTATGTACAGGCCAAGGGGAGGTTAATGGTATAAAGGCTTCTTAGTGAAGTGCACCGGGGCTATCTCTGCTCCCGGGTTATAAGGCCACATCTATACCGTTTGACTTCTTTCTATCCAGCGCTGAAATCTATAACGCTAACAGCTCCCGACCCCCTCACCACCACAACCCAGCCTCTTGGGGTTAGCATGTGTTAGTGGGTGTTCTCTCTCTCACAGCCTTGTCTTTCCACGCTGCCTCTTATTCCACTTTTTTCTTTACGTCTTGCTCTCTAACTTTTTCTCTCCCGATAACGCGACGCATTCCTGTTTTACAAAAAGCGTGGTTCGAAGCTATTTGCCGGCGTCGAAGTATCCGAGAGCATGTTGCTGTTTGGGGACTTTTAGGGCTTTACTGTCGTGTACTGTGTGTTACTGCAAATGAGGGGGACATATTCCAGTGTATGGTGAAAATACTCTCACACCATGGTTTAATTCACCTCACTGATGAGATGTTTATATGGCATCGATCAAACCCTAACTAGGATCGCCCCATCTCAGAGATGTTCCAGGGCCTTCCTCTGAGGGGGACATCTGTTTTATTCATCATCCTTTGCAAGCTAATTAATTGTCCACTCCTCACCATCACTCATACTTACTATGAATATTTACTATTAAGTGTAGGTGATTAGTGCAGGACAGCGTTTGGGTGATGACAATGCAGGAGAGTTAAACTGCACTGTCTGGTTGGACGAGGCGTTATCTCCTATATCTCTCTCCTTCTCTCTCCTTCTCTCTCTGTCTGTCACTTCTCCCTCTGCTGTGTTCAGATGCCTTCATGCATATGGAAGGGCAGCTGTCGAACAGAGCCGATAATGTCAGGTCTTGTGCCTACACAGATTTCTTTAAGTACACATTCAAATCAGATTTTCCCACTGTCTGTTTCCGTCCCCCAGGAAAGCAGGAGGGGGGTGGGGGGGGCATAATCAGAGCCCTCTCTGCTGTCTCGTCTCCTCACGCTCGCTCTCTCTCTCTCTCCGCGTTCACCGCCCGTATGATGATCCCTTGCCTTATTATGATGGATCTCTGTAATTGGCTCGCCTGCCCTTTTTTTTCTCTACGATTATTCAGGCAGGGACGTCCGGAGAAGGAAAGGCAGCAGTTTTGCCATTAGAGCCACGCAGAGACGCTGCGTCGGTGTTCGCGCGCGGAAATGACAGCCTTTTTCCAGCTGTCAGCCGCTAAGACGGCAGCTTGTGTTCTTCTGTTTGTTTGCGGGTGTTTAAATCAAGTGCTCAAGCATTTTTGGGAATGTGGTCAAGGCGTGACTTTTTTTTGGACAGTTTTGTTCATATTTTTTTGTTTTTTTTGTTAGGAGATTTCTCCTGTGCTAATTGCTCATTTTGAAAGCTCTTCCACAGTGCACATCTATTTCTTTATGTTGATATATCATTACGAGGGAGATGTGTGAATGTCTGAAAAAATGGTTGATACCTCCGTCATTTTTCAGGTGTTTGAAAGAAACGCTTTTCAACGAGACTAACTTGCTTAACCAGAGCAAAAGAACAAGAGGCCACCAGAGAGCCCGGTTAAACAGGGCCAGAGTGTTAGTGGAATGATTTCTCCTCTACCCAGAGAGAGCTGTGGTTTGGCCGTAATAAATAGCCGGAGCGAGCTAGCAAGCAAGGGGGAAAGAGAGATACCCAGGACTTTTGATTGATGGGCTGTGGTGGAGTACCCTCCGGCTGAACCAAGGTTTTGTGAATGCAGGCAATGGGAGACCCTAAATTTTGCAAAGCACCTCCACCGCAGCAAAGAGATACCGGGTAATCCGAGAGCCTGCTCCAAACCGATCCGCCAGGTCAACATGCACACATACACATGGGATAATACTCACTCAGCGGTGCTCACGCCCGCACATCCATAAGTAATCACCCACAAACGCTGCCTAAACGCTGCCGTAGACATACTGTATACAGACACACACACACGCGCACACACACAGTAAGACACAGACATTCATTCCCATGAAATATGCGGTAAGCCCCTCACATAAAAAGTCACCGCAAGACCTGTCCAATTCTCGCTCCTTCACACTTCTGTCAGGGGGATGATCCAGAGGTCACCGATGGGTCACACCGCCCGTATGTCCGGTGGCCCCATCCCCGAAGGAGGGGAAACACTCTGAAACGAGGACGACAGACACACGGGCCCTGGGCGATCCAGGCAGTCTATGTAATGTATGCTAATGGGTTGGAGAATACCCTGGGAGCAGCGGAGCAGCGCGGCGGCAGGCACGCAGAGCCAGCACCGCGTAAGCCCCCGGAGAGAAGGATGCTGAATGAGTCAGATTACCCGCCCATCAGCCGCCAGGGCCTGAGCCGCCGGGAGCAGAGGCAGGCGGCCTCCCTCTCTCCGTGCATCAGCTGGGGAGGGAGGGAGGGAGGGAAGGGAGGGGGCTACGGGATTGTGGGACGGGAGGGCATCGGGAAAAGAGGCTGAGGATGATTACGCGTTAACACCGCGGCACGGAGAACGTAGGGCGGTGGCGGACAAAAAAAAAAGTTTTCTGCGGTAATTGCTTTTACAAATCCAATCTCGGAATAGAAGGACCTGGTGATTCCTCTTGAGTCAGTTGACAGAGCAGTTGTTTGCCGTAAACATGGCTGCTTGGTAGTGTGATTGAGACGGGTAAAGTCAAGCGATGTTTGCGGAGGGCGTACATAATTTGTACAGGATGTAATAATAAGATGTTTGGTTTTGATGCATTGACTAACTAGGACATCATTTTGGTCTCGAGGGATTCTCCACTTTAATTTGGATTGGTGACAATAACAATGCAAACCTTATCTTACAGGTTTTAAATGATTGTCCTGTCTTATTTGAAGTTAGACAGAACAATTGATTTGGGTTCCTCTGTGTGTGTGTGTTTGCGTGTGCTTCAGCTCTGTGTACATGTGGGGACCCAAATTTTCAACAAGTATAGTAAAACCTGATTAATTGGTCCCCACAAAGTTTTGGGGCAGGTCCTTATTAGGACAAATGTGATTTCCGTGTTTAGGGTAAAATGTACCTCTGGGCATAGTGTTAGAATTTGAGTTACTTTTAGGCATTACCAGTTAGGTTTAGGGTTAGGCATCAGGACTAGGTTAAGTTTAGGTTATTAGGGTTAAGATTATGGTTAAGTTTAGGGCCAGGGGATAGCTCACATACATTTTGGGTTACGGTCTGGCTTAAGGACCCCACAAGGATATAAACAAATGTGTGCGTTCGTGTGGCTGAGCTGCGTTCAAATCATAGTGTGAGTTGTGTTTTTTGCTGTTGCACCGTCATCTAATGGCTTTGCAGAATGACAGGCATGTGACAGTGAACCCCTGGATTAAGAATAATACTCTGATCCCGTGGAAAAGTGGGAAAACTAGGCCAAGACAACAAGTTCACTTGTCAAATCCGCTGGGTCTTACCCAAAGCGCACTCTGTCTCTGAGAAGGTCAGAAAGACTAAAGGCATCCCCAGCATTGTTTCTGAATTACTATTTTATTATATCAAAATAAAAACAGCAGAGTGAAGAAGTGAAGGATTTTAGGGGGAGCCAGCCGCCTTGTAGATGAAGTGTGGTTTGTTTTGACTGGCTTATTGAGACGAGTCTTTGAAA
Organism: Esox masquinongy; assembly: GCA_016801175.1. NCBI lineage: Eukaryota > Metazoa > Chordata > Actinopteri > Esociformes > Esocidae > Esox > Esox masquinongy. The sequence continues at coordinate 64,517 of JACXGI010000474.1, forward strand.
TCCATAACGCTTTTTTTGGGCTGTTCACAAAAATACACTGTTGAAATGGGTCTCCAACAGCGTAACAGCGATGATGATAGATGCTAGCGTGAAGTAAAATTGCAGACTTAAAAGGAAAGGATGCCTTCATCTTAGATTATATGACAAGAAAATCCTAAACCTGGAGATGACATTTCATGTCTATGTTTACATTTGTCACAAGGATTCATTTTGCTTTGTAAGGCCGTTACTCTGAACTGCTTCATAACTGTGCGACTAAACATTGCCTTATTGCGCCTTGTGGGACAGAGCCTTGTGGGACAGAGCCTTGTGGGACAGAGCCATGTGGGACAGAGCCTTGTGGGACAGAGCCTTGTGGGACAGAGCCTTGTGGAACAGAGCTTCAAATTTCCTTAGATATTGACGTACAGTAAGCCAAAGGAGACACATTATCGGTGTTTGTGAGAATTTCCTGCTATCGAAAATGAATACCAGGGATGCAGATTGAAAACAAGCAGAAATCAAAGTTGGGAGGAAACAATACCATTCACACACTATAGCAAAAGTCTTCCCTACAATGACAGCAGGGGGGAACAAAGCTTTTAGCTTTCCTGTTTGCTTCACATTCATCTGTACCAGACAACACTAGTGCTCCTAATTATTTTTAGTCACGGTAGGTCAAAGACTCCTGCGCCAATCTGCAGTACCTGGGTTACATCCTCTGACCTTTTCGGCACGCTACTCTTGGCCAAGCCGATCCATCCAATGTTGAGTGCAGTTCAACTGTTTACCCGATCGGGGGAATATTGATCCGTTGTTAATTAAATTGTCTATCCTCAGCTTGATATGGATTAATAATCACCGGCTAATGCCCATCGGACAGTTTTTTTTTCCCTGCATTGACTCAATCGGCTCCACAACGCTGATAATTATGGGCCTGTGTGTTCTTCGTTTTCAGCCCTAACGAGAATCTTCAAAGTGGGCTCTGAAGAGAGAGGTGGAGATAAAAAAAAAAAAAAAAAGTAAATGAGAGCGAGAAAGAGAGAGACTGAGAGCGAGATGAGGTAGAAAAGATGGGGAGGGATAGATTTGGAACATAGACTCATTAGTCATGGATTGGCCATGCAACTGTTATCTTGGAGGGCTGCTCTGTGCCTCGAAACACAGAACACAGGGCCAGAATCCTTGGCCTTTGTTGTTTTCCTCTGATGACAAATATGAACTCATGTAACTTCTGTTACGTCAATAAAGGACAAATATTAGTTTTAAAGAGCCAACATTACAGTTGACTATAAATAAAGGGATCTGGAGGAGTCTGGGTGGGCATAGAGCCACATCACCACCCCGACTTCCTCCACGGCCCATCTGTGATTGTATCCATACCCTGGTGCCGGAGGACCCATAACCAGGCTTTTGTGTGTTTTCCTCCTCTTATGTTCCCATTTGCTGTACATCTAATTAGGTTATTTACTTCAGGTTACCTCCCAGTGTTTCATTACATAGGCCAGCAGCTGATAGGGACTGTTTCAATGCAGGCCAGGTGGAGAAAAAAAGTTGGGGACAAAAGATGATAAATGTTGGAGCGTGGCCAGAATGCAATCTGGCCACCAGGACGCAGAGATGGTCTAATGGCTTCCAGCAAAGAAGGGGGCAGGCGCTGTTGACATGGCAACATGATAAATGGAGCTGGCCTGGTTGGGAGGACTGTAGACTAGACAAAAATGAAAGGCAGCAAAAAGGGGCACAAAATGGAATCCAATTCTTTCTCTGCGAGAAATCCAGTCCAAAAGGTCCAAGGAGGTATATCGTTTTTTTAAGGAAGTGTTAAACTAAAACTAAAATCTAAACCAACATTTGTGGAAAAAAATATTTAGTCAACAAAATACAAAACTAAAGAAGGAGAAAACAATACAAAACAAAAATAATATGAATACAACATGAATACAGTTACAAATTATATTTTGATTGTTTTGTATTATTCCTTAAACTCATTGTATAACATTTCTTGTAAGTTGTTGAATGTTTAAAAAATATAAATCTGTATGGATTGGACAAAAGCAAGTTGTGGTGCTAGAAGAGGGTAGATTGTGTGGAACTAAGATAAAGTGGGAAAAAAACAACTAATTGCTTCTGAACAGCACACATACTAAAGAATCTTAAAAAATATGTCAGGAAAAAATTCCACCTGCTACTTGCTGTACCTCAGCAGCTGTATCTGCTTGTCAGGACAACCAGCAACTTGCATGAAAAGAGCAGAAAAATGGCAACCTCATTCAAATCTCTTGAAGAAGAGAAAAGAAGCACTGCTCAATGTATTCATGGAGTTTGGCAAGTCCGAACAACTAAGTGAGGGACCAGTCTTCAGATAAAAACAAAACAAAAGAAAACCCTTGACCCCAAATGTAGAATTACAAGTAATTGGTTGATTGCTTTGAGAATCGATACAACACCCTGGGAAAGTTGTAAAAAAGATTCTGATAGATGCGGCAACAATAATTCTGTGCTGTAGGAAACCGCAAGAAAGGACTAAAGGCTTCATTCAAAACTCGGATAAAATCGGTAATTGTGTTAGTCTTATAGTGTAGTAAACTCCCCTTTTTTGAAGAAGAAGATCTGCATGTATTCTGGCCATTCTATGGAACCGGTGAATGTACTGAGAAACTCCATATGTCGCCAAGAATGGCCGGCCCAAACCATACGTAGTTGTACTGCCACACATACAGTAGCTGAGCAGTGCACCATGGAACAGTTGACGTGACGAATTGCCTACATTTCGTAATCAGTTTTCAACAACGAAACAATTGTTTCCCTGGAATTAAGGCAGACATGCTGCAATCTTACATTTTGACCTCCACAGTCTAATCATTTGTATGCACTAGAGTCCTAACCAAATTAGACCGCTGGTAATTGGACGTGGTTGAAGCCATCTGAACAAACCGTGACAGGTGTCACATTGTGTCAACGATGCCTCACCGTGCCCGTGTGGGATTTAATGAGGTGCCACCATGCTCACTTCCCAGCGGGTGGAAGCTTGTGCCAAGGTGGTATCTCCACTGACCTCTACCACCGCGTTGTGGGACACCGCTTTGCTTTCCACTTGGAAGGGTGTTATTAAAGGAGGTTACTTATTTGTCTAATTGCTCCTGTCCACATGTCCAAGGCCCTCGTGCGTTGAATCGAGTTGTGAAAAGCGCTGTTGGACACTTTTCAATTTGTGGTGGGTGGAGTCTGTTGAGGTTTCTGGAGGTGATGGAGGATATTTCTAAGAAATGGTCAATAATGTTTTAACATAAATGACGAAGTGAAATAATGAGCAAAAGAGAGTGGCGTTGGACTTGCCCTCCTGTATTATTTAAAATGTCTACCTTATTTAGAGCACATCGGTTGACCTTATGAATTCAGTTCTCTGTGTTTAATTTGTTTTCTCTGAGTACAACCGCTTTATGCAAGACAAATTGCGCTAAATTTACAACTCACTTGACGTGCTAAGTAAACTGGGTTTCCTTAGAATATTCATGAAGCTAACAAACAGTAATGCTGACTCAACGTGACTGCCAATTATTTAACCTTTCTAGCCGTTAGCGTAGAATGGAACCAGGGCCTCCCAAGCTTTAGCACGCATCAGTATACCGTGACATTTCATTAAATCGCATTGGCTTTTCATTGAGTCCTGTGGGTGTTTTTTCCCCTATCTCTCACTCTCTCTCTTTTTCTGCTTTGTATTTTCACCACTCTCTTTCTAGAATATAGACAATAGCTGTAGGCTTTACAAAGAGCTTTGTCGTGAAAGCTCTCTTGTTTTGAATTGGTAGAAATAATAATGGAAAAATGAGAAACCGCACAAAGTTTAGGTTTTCTTTGCACGTCTAATGAAATGGGAAATTACATTTTATTTAAATTTTTTTCATCCCCAAGATAGTAAATTGTTCTACTTTTTCATTTTCTTATTTTTTATTTATTTTTTTATTTTTTTTTAGAAGAGTGCATCGGTACACACTCTCCCTTCCTCATATTGTTCCAGAGACCATTAATGTGTGCAAATGTTTTTACCCGAAGTCACTGCTTTTGTTTACTCTCCTGTTCTGTTCCACTATGGTCCAGTGAGAGATGGCCAGGCCTAAAGAGACATGACACACTCTAGCAGTCCAAAGGCCACCTCCCTAGTCTTTAACAGTCTAGTAGACTACTGCTGTATAACCACAGCTTTAAAGGTGACCTTCCGTGAAAACTCAACCGTTATTAAAACAGGAAATCACAAGGGAATGTTTATAAAACAGGCAGTTAAAACTCTGGTACCAGCCATTTTGAAAACCAGGCTTCCAGTGTAGGGAGATTTGATGATAAAAAATAGGATCAACATAGAACAACCTATAAATAAGTGGTGCCTTGCAACACTGGAAATGTAACATCCAATCCAAATATTGCTCCTTGCGATTCAGTTCTGGCTAATACAACATTCTCCTGACCAGAGGGAAGTGTGCTAACTACATGATTTTGGTGTGAGGTGTAGCTAATCAAGACTACTAGGTCAAACCCAGTCAGAAATAAGGCTACTGTTATGGTGACATCGCAAAGAAAGCTTTCTCAAGAAAAAGTGAATATAACATTTAATGACAAGAAATTGTTTGCTCTGGTTCACGTATACAGTATAAGTTCTTTATGGAGAGTCTGTCAGGGATGGTGACGTCAACTCCCAAATGCAGATGTATGCAGAGGGAAACGCTGTTCTACAAACAATGCTTAATTAAAGGTTAAGGTTTACTAATGCTACCACTATGGTTAAGGTTAGAGTCAAGGTTAGGGGTAAGGTTAGAAAACAGAAACGGTTAAGGTTAGGTAACACATCCAGTATGGTTAATGTTAGGATTAAGGTTAGGGGTAAAGTTAGAAAAGGAAAATGCGCAATTCGAATATTGAAGCATTAGGGTCTGAGTCGGTGTTTGCCCCCAGCCACCGTACCCGAACGTGATGCTCTAGAAAAACTTTACTTAATTTAAAGCTACATGCGTGTACTGCTTGCCCAGAGCATCACACTCTCTCTACCGGCTGGTCGTCTTCCCACAGTGCATCCTGGTGCCATCACTTCCACAGGTGAACAGCGCACATGTACATGGCCGTCCACGTGATGCAAAAGAAAATGTGACTCATCGGACCAAGTGACCTTCTTCCACTGCTCCAAGGTCCAGTTCCAATGCTCGTGTGCCCATTGTAGACGCTTTCAGTGGTGGTCACAGGGGTCATCATGGGTATTCTGACCGGTCTGCGGCTACGCGGCCCCATACGCAGCAGGGTGCGATGCACTGTGTGTTCTGACACATTCCTTCCGTAACCATCATTAAGAATTACTTATCAGCTGCTGGACTAGGTGCCACAGTAGACCTTCTGTCGGTTCGGTCCAGACAGGATAGCCTTCGTTGGCCTCGCGCATCGATGAGCCTTGGGCGCCCGACACCCTGTGGCCGGTTTGTTTTTTGTCCCTCCTCAGACCACTGTCGGTAGGTACTCACCACTGCTGACAGGGAGCACCCCACAAGCCTTGTCTTTTGAGATGTTCTGACCCAGTTGTCTGGCCATAACAATTTGGCCCTTGTCAAAGTCGCTCAATGTTTTTGCTCAGCAGTGTATATTTGATTAATTAAAAAAAAAATGTTTTGGAAGCTTATTTGCAGTGTAACTTCTGAGGTAAAACCTGAAGTCTTTTATATACGTATCATCTCACTGCAACTGAAAGGGAGCCTTTGGACGTAGAGACAATTGTTTTCTCCACACTGTCAGTCAGTTCTGTGAAGCCAATATTCTCATTCTCAAGCTGGTCCTCCATCATCATGGTCAACATCATCTCATCTTTGCTGGGTTTCGGCTTGCTGTTTTGACAGCTCTTTTGTGTGGCTGAGGTGTTTCATAGATACAATAATGCCCTTTTCAGATTTAGTTGTATATCCACACTCTCTGTCTGTTAAAATGCAAATGTTGTATATTCAGTATCTTCCAGTTAGTTTCCTGGCGACACACTGGGTTGAACACTAAAAGATAAAGTGACATCTATTGTATTGCATTTTGATTGTACTACAAAATAGTGAGGGAAATAACTTTTTCATTTGGTTTCTGCAGACCAAACAGAACAGCCAGACACCAGTGGCATTGGGGTAAATGTTTGAATTCAAACACTGTTTGTGGGCACCCTTTATGATTTAAATAAACCTTTCAAATGTATTTGCCCACTGAAATAACTTTGAACCAGAATGCCAAAACTTTCAAGAGAATGTGGTTCAAACTCAAATTTGAACTGTTTTGCATACCGTTAGGAAAGTAAGGGACATAAGTTTGAGTTCTTGAAGTGTGTTTTTTCAGGAATGTATAAAATAGTCTGGGAACACATTGTAAATGTTCATATTATATGAATCTTTTATCTTTTCCGGGGATAAAAGTGGTGGAAATAGGCCTTCAAAAAATAAAAAATCAATGGCACAGACTTGCCCAATGATGAAATTACTGAATAGAGGACATACATACTTTCATGAAACATACTTTAAACCTTCACCCAATATAGTATAAAACTTCATTAAAAAGCTATAGCAAACATGTTACCATATATTTGCACATAATACCTATTAGTAGCCTAGCCTATGATCTATGTCGGCCTAAAGATTTGTCATATTAGAACTAGAGGCGGAGTCACAAATGTGTTGGTGGGTGGGCCTGCAGAACCTGGGTGTGTCAGGCTCTCCAGTGGATAGGCCGGTGACCACTCCACCTGTGCCTTGTGCCTGATTAGAACATAACCCATCATTACGATTGAATGACTATCACTTCTCGCGGCTACATGAGCTAGGCTATCATTAGGCCGACCACACATGCTGCCTTGTTGCGTATGTACAGTTTTTGTCTCTGCCTTCGCGACACTCTAGTGCCCTTGACGAACGCAATTTTTCAAGATTTAGCCTACGTACCGTAGTTCCCGTACTTCCCTGTAGTTTAATCATCTGAAATCTTTTTTGTTGTTGTTTGGCACCATTTGGCCAAATATACAGCTCCGGAAAAAATTAAGAGACCACTGCACCTTTTTCTTTCGTTTCCAGAAAAGGTAGGTTTTGAGTGAGGAACAGAAGCGTTCAGTTTGCAGTGGTCTCTTAATTTTAACCCTTCTGTTCCTCACTCAAAACCTTCATTTTTTTCGACATTTTTGGAAAGGAAAGAAAAAGGTGCAGTGGTCTCTTAATTTTTTCCGGGGCTGTATATTTTCTTTTAGACTACTGCATAAAATGTGTTGATTTGCTGATCAGATTTTCATCTGATAATTAATTGAAGGTGCCGGTGCTTGGACCCACCAGGGTCTGGTTTGGACCCTAGGTGACCCAGTCCAGTTCAACCCCTGGTTCTTTCCTATCTGTGCGTTTTTTTAAGAACAATTAGGCTTTGAAGCACGTATCCACAATGTTAGGATAAAAATCAATGACTGTGATTATAATGTTAATTCGTCTGGAAACAGTTTGTCCACCTTTAAATCTGGTTTGGCTTATGCAATTGACATGGTCATCATCATAACCTCCCATCTGTCCACTGAGTCTAGGCGTGTAAGTATATCTGAAGAAAAGAGAAAACGCAGCACACTGTTCTTGCTTGTATCACTTTTGGTTATTTACGTAACGGCCCCAAGGCCTTCTTCAGAGCTTTCCTGAATGTTTTGTAAATTGCAGCCTTATGTGGACATAGCTATGTACACCCATGTACATAGAATATATCAGATAGGAAATTAGTAAAAAAGGAAAATAGTGTTAACCACTACCAATTAAGAAAATGTATACATAGGCATACACAAATATATAGATAGATTGTATATAGGTGTTCATAAATAATTAGCTCCTGTTAAGGAGGGAAACATCAGTTCACGTACGTAGGTGGAGCTATGTCTACATAACGGTACAATTTACAAAACGTTCACGAAAGCTCTGATGAAGGCCTTGGGGCTGATTCCTAAGCTTCAATGAATAACCGCAACTTTTACAAGCAAGAACAATGTGCTCGTTTCTCCCGATTGATATTACCTTTACAGACCACGCACCTGTTAAAACTTTGATTGTGTGTTTGCCTTTTATGAATGTTTACTATGTAAGTACTAATAAAAAATCGAAGCAGTCAATCCACTGCATACTGTCAACCAATGAAATTTGTTTTATGAAGTCCTTTTTACATCAGCAGTTGTTGCTAAGTGCTTTTACAGATAGTGTCTATTTCCAGTGCAGTTGGAATGCTAAAGTCATGCTATCCACTGTAAAGGTCCTTCATAATTGGCATCTGAGGGACTGCATTTTCACTGTTAAAATGGTGTTAATTTGATGTTAACTCCAATGCAATCAATGCTCATCTCAAAGCCATTGACCTCCTCATTTGGGGCCCAGTGTTTTGATGAAATCAAAGGAAGTGAAGAAGCTCGCCAGTTCCCTGCACCTTATTAGCATAATTATGTAAACGCTGTAGAGTTCTGTCATGAATCAATATAGGCAGTTACTTTTCTGTATTTATTTGTTTCTTTTTTATTATACAGTCACAACAGTCACTGTCCATGCTGATTAAGAATGAAGGAATGAGTGCCAGTTGCCTGAGATGCATCCGTTTTCTTGCTAGGGCTTTCATGAGGCTGTGCTTAGTTTTAATTAGATAGATTTGACATATTTCATGATGCACAGTGCAGATAATACATCAAATATGTTATTGATTAATGTTCTTATCAACTGGGTGGTTTGTACCCCGAATGCTGATTGCCTGAAAGCTGTGGTATATAAGACTGTATACCACAAATATGACAGGAAATACATATTTATATTTTTAATATGTTGGTAAACAATTTATAATAGCAATAGACTCCTTTAAGGCTTGTGATATATGGCCAGTATACCACAGCTTAGAGCTGTGTACAGGCACTTGTTGAGTGGTGCCTGAAATGAGTCCTTAACCATGGAATACTGGCTATATACCACACAATGCAGTCTTCTTTTGTCTGTCTTATTTCATCTTTATTCTGCTAAAGGCAGACTTTGAAAGTGCCATTGTATTTGATGCATTTGTATGCATCTGAGCATGACTGGACTTGGGAGGCTGTTGTTGTGAAAGGCTCAAAGTGATGCCTGGCCCGCTGATGGGTCATGGCTAGAAAGGGTTCAGCAAATGTTTAAATGGCGTCACTCTCCAACAGTGTTTTTTTTTTTTTTTTTTAAATCTTGTCTTCCGAACTTGAGACTTGGTAAAGTGTTCAGAATCAATTTCTTTTGATCTTGGTTATTGTTCATCCCCCCCATAAAATAAATCATGTTAATGGTTGTAGTAATGCATTTTATATGTAAATCACTGAAAGTGCTTTAGCTGCCATCCTAATATTAGCCACCCTGGCTATTAGCCACCCTAGCCACTTCCCATGTCACTGTGTGCTGTGTTCCCGTCTCACCATTGAGTAGGCTGCACCGCTGTAGCATCCAGATTATCACAACTAATAATAATTATTATTATTATGCAATTTCTCATGTAGACTGCTATCCATTTGTTGTTAGATAGACCACATGGCAATAAAGCTGCACCACGTGAAAATGGCATCTCAGTTTGTAGCAGCTCACTGTCGGCAACTACCTCGATGAAACAGGGTAGCTTTGGTCCTTCACGCCTGCATGTTGTCGGGCATCCTAGGGACATTAACTTTATTAACTAATGGGCATGTCACTATGACATCCAGATGGTAACCTATTCCCCACTCATTCCTCACCCATCAAAATAAAATAAAAATGGATTGGCACCCTTCTGGTATTGTCACCTAAAAAGCATGACTAGCTAATTAACTATTTAACTTACTAATAATGAACTAGTTAACTTAACTATCAGGTGGGATGTCTGAGTCCGGAGTGAGAGTTTGTGACGTGACTTTTACATTCACTGAATCCCTTACATTTGCATTTTTCTAGACATGAGCCTGTGGCCAGATCCCACATCTGACAAATTGCAAGGTTCAACAGAAGTGTTTGAAGGGAGGACCTCCCCTGTGTCTGGTTCCCTTTCTGCTCAGTAAAATAGCAATAATTAATTCTCACTGTTATGCACTTAAATGTAACAGTATTTTTGGATTTATCTGGTGCCAAGCTAATTATTTTGTTTTTTACTCTGATCATGGTATGGATGTCATTATTTTTTTTGTTTAAAGCAACACTAAAATGAATAAATATCCTACTCCTGGCTTGTTGCTTACGTTTGCCTTGGAAAGTCATTTTACTCTTTTCTGAGTTGCTGACAATCATCTCCCTTGTCACTTTACGACTTTTGTTGTTGTTTTGAGTTAATCAACTCCAGTGGAATACAGTTCTCTGTTGTATTACTTCCGTTAAACATTAAACATGTCAAAGTCTTATTTTTCTGCCTCTTAATTTATGCTATTCAAACCCCTGTTCTTATAGGTGCATATTCTTCACTTCTCCGTCATTCAGGTCTTGCACTCAGAAAGTCTAGGTAGGGAGTCAAAAATAGTTCACTACCCTTACCATGTCTGCTAACTTTTGTATAGCATAAGATCAAAAGGAATTTATGTATCAGGAAAAAAAACACAGAAATGAAAATATATCAGCTATGTTTTTATGATATTGAGGCCCCTCAGACTTCTAAGCAACTCAAATCATAAGCCACTCCCCCGTAGCGTATCATTATTGTGGCGATAATAAGGTGTTGTGCTGTACTCTTTTTTCTCTCTCTTTCCACCCCTCCTCCTTCTCTCCCCATTAAATGAATGGTCTGTAAAAGGTCACTTTTGTCTCTTAGTGGCCGTTTGCATTGGGGGTTTCTTTTCTCCTCTGCCCCACACCATCAGAGTCTTGTTGTGTATTGAGTACCATGCATAGGACCTCCTTACGGCAAGTGGGTTGTTAGGCAGCTTTTTTGGCAGCCTGAGATGAGCCGCCTGTAAAGAGAGATGCATTTTTTTTTCATTCCCAGTGCTGGCAATAAGGTGGAAAGTATGTTAATGTTTCCGATTGATTGCCTCTTCAGTGGCAGTGCATTGTAATCGAGGTTAGGTGTGACTTGTGTCTGAGCTGTCTCCCGTGGAATTCTGCAATGTTGCATCACCACGATACCCTCACCGCTTTGATCGAGGCAGAGTCAGCCATTATTTAGTTCTCCGTTTACCTTTTACCGGAGTTATACTTCCTGAACGCTAATGAAACCTCCTTCCTGGTCAGCTCACTGGAGACGTGGTCAGAGGCGGTACATATGCAGCTTTGGTACAGTGCGTGCCGGGGACTCAGGAAACAGTGTGTATGGAATGTGTCATTTGTCACAGCTTGACTACTGGCAACCGTCGGAAATGGCTTGGCACCAGTTGGCTATAAAATTAGAGTCTGTTTATATACACAATGTCGAATCCCCTGGAATGATTTTCAACATAATTCATCTGTGCTCCTATGGAAGCAAATATGAGGCAGCCGTTTCCGCTCTGCTGCTGTCGAGGGTAAGGACTATTATGTGAAAGTGCATTCTATTCCAGCCGCAATAACTGTAGTATAACCAGATTTCCTGGAGTTTTTTTAGTTTCGAACCTCCTTTTGCCGTTTGATTGATTTCAGTATAAAATAAATCGCTAAATGAATGGGCTTTGGACTATATGATCCTGTGGGCTATATGATTTCCATGCTGGATAAATGATATCTGGTGTTGTAAGATCCCACTAGGTTTAGAATGACGTTCACATTCGTTTGATTGGTTATGATTAAAATGTAGTTTTAACTGTACTTTTTATTCATCACTTTGCCATCAGACCGGCATGACTAAGTATTTGTTATAATTCGTCCATTTCCAAGTCGTCCCGGGCCCCAGGTGATAACCGTTACACTGTCCAGTGCATGGTCTATTTAATGACTTTTACCATTGCATGCCTGTCCTATGAGATAATTCATTTTAACAAATACACTGTGCTGGCAAACAAGGACAGTGGGCCTGGTGCACAATTACAATGACTTATCTATCCTCACTCCTATTTCCACCAACTCAAAGAAAGAGAAACAACTTACAAAGCCACATTTCATATTTCCAGGCCAACCTATCTTGAAAACTCCCTATTTGTTATCCAACCTCACCGCAGTTTTTCATACACACAATAATTAAGAATTGATGGATTAAAACGGAAAATATTTCTTAGAATCACTGTGTTAATGTTATTTTCCTGCTTTCCCTGTGGAACAACCCTTTTGGGCTCAACGAGGATATTTTCATGGTTTAATTGGGACTTGTTAGGTTCCATGTAAAACAATGTTTCGCGGGGCGACAAAGACTTTTCTTTCGGGATCATGTGTACATCTCCTAGATAATAATTGTTTTAACAGCAAGGCTCTGTTGTACTGTTGTTTCTGAGTGCCCTAGAGAAAACCAAACCAAAAAACCATTGTAGCGCCATGATTGCACAGCGACTACAGCAACAACGAGGTCCAACCAGTTCTAAAGATCGGACCCAAATTACCAGCTCAACATTTTAATCTGTCAGTAGTGGACTGCTATGACCGTATTTTCACGTTTTTAAAATGACCTACTATTTTACAGTGTGTGCTTAAAAACCTGAGTTAATATAGTGCAATTAGGCTGTATCTCCATAAAAGGTGAACATATTTTGTTGGTGCCCCTAACCTTTTTAAGTTGCTGCCAACTATTTTTTTATCCAGGGAGGCAACGATTCAGTTCCGCTTTGAGCGTCAGTGGCCATTTGAGCAAAGCCATCTGTTGGAGTGTGCTGTTTTTATTAAGTGACAAACTGAATCCCACTACCTCTTTAATGTGTTTGGTGGAAGACGGCAGGAGAACAGAAGGCAGCAGTCGGTGTGTGCGCCCGCACTTGTGCGTGCGTGTGCGTCCGACCACGCACAAGTGTCTTTTGTTTGCGTGTCTCATTGGGTAGAGACATCCGTCCAAAGTCCGCTTTGTGCTGCAGTTTCTTTGCAGTTACACATTTTTGACATAGACACTCTGAGGAATTGGCACGGGAGCAGAATCACTGTTATGGATTCACTGAGGTAAATTTGGGCTAGTTATTCTAAGATGACAATTGTTGCCTCGAGACACAGTGCTGTATCCATAAAGCTTACTGAGAAGTACAGTACCACTGAATAGATGGTCACATTAGCCTAATGGATGCTTCCAGGGACAGTATTTTTCCCCTCGCATTTGGTTAATGGATTCTTCCGGGGACAGTATTTTTTTCCCCTCTTCCTTTTGGAAGCGGGAGAAACCATAAACTTTGATGCATTTGCACTCCTCTTCCCTCCTGTCCCACCGTACCCCCCCCCCCCTTCCCCCGCCACATGCTGTAATATTCTCACGCCTTCTCTCCAACCGCCGCTCGTGATGTTTGTTTCTGGAGTCCTTTTGGTGGAGTATCAGGCCCCGGGGGGTGGGGGCTGGGAAGGGCACATAGGACACAGTACTGTAGTCTAGGGTACTGCCGTATGGAAGACGAGGGGAACATTATCTATCCTTTCTAAAGCGCTTCATTCTCCTGTCTTGTACTGAGTGCCCCTGCCAACCATAGCCCCGGAACCCAGACCATACATAGCGAAGCCACGGAGCATGAGTAATCCAGCCTGACTGGTGCTGAGAAAGGTCCCACTGAACGTGGATGGGCTTGAAGGGTGGAAGGGTGGGGATAACTGCTGCCGGGTTGTGTGTGGGTTATGTCACGAGCTTCAGACTTCTCCCTTATCAATTCCTAAATTGTTATGTCGCTGTTGTGTTTATAATGACGTTAGTAAGTCGACTCTTTGTTAATTAATTTCACGTGTCGTTTTTTTGTTTGCTCCTCAAACAACACATTCAGCGGTTACACGTCATGAATTATGAACTTCATTATGTGTGACAAGCACACAAGTTATTGACGGAAGAGCTGTGCACTCCCCGAGCAGTACTGTAATAAACATCCACAGTAAATTAATGTACTATTACCGATCCACTAATTGACAATTATTTGGGGGCATATCCCTTTTCAAGTCATCACTCATTGCAATAAGAATTTCAGTTTAATTTAAGGCGAGATTAAAATGAGCATGTGATGAACATCAGTGAACAGTCCTTATTAAGGCTTGCCTTCTTCCTCTATGGTCCTTTTAGAGAACTCATAGTGTCATTTGGGAAAAGGCCATTTAGAAAATGTGATCGCTAATGTGCGGTAATGTGTCTCCTGTTTTGTGCACCTCACAAATAATTGACATTAACATGGCAAGATGATCACACACCTTTATGACTTGCAAAGAAACACCTACAGCGGCTTCTCTTACTTGCATATTGCTCAAGGACATTTATCCCTATAATATGAGCCAGAAGTTCTTCTGACCACCTTGCCCAGAGTTTTCCCCAGGTTGTTCTTTTTGTCAGGAACAAGGCTTGACCGTAACCACAGGGATGACCTAACATTCTAGATGCTTTATCTCCTGATACGCAAACCAAGTAGTACAGTAGTAAGAAAAAGGCATTTGTCCAAACCCCAGCCTTCTTGCCACAATCAAACCCCTTCCTGCCACGATCAAACACCTTCCTGTCATGATCAAACACCTTCCTGTCATGATCAAACACCTTCCCACCTCGATCAAACACCTTCCCACCTCGATCAAACACCTTCCCGCCTCGATCAAACACCTTCCCGCCTTGATCAAACACCTTCCCGTCATGATCAAACACCTTCCCGTCATGATCAAACACCTTCCTGTCATGATCAAACACCTTCCCGTCATGATCAAACACCTTTCCGTCATGATCAAACACCTTCCCGTCATGATCAAACACCTTCCTGTCATGATCAAACACCTTTCCGCCATGATCAAACGCCTTCCCGCCATGATCAAACACCTTCCCGCCATGATCAAACACCTTCCCGCCTCGGTCAAACACCTTCCTGCCACAATCAGACACCTTCACCCTTTTGCCGCCATTACAATGCTTTCCCTTCTGTGTCCCCCAGGCCACTCTGTCATGGCGGCAGATTCCATTTTGTTTTGACCGGGTGAGGCCGCGATCATTCAGATTCCATTTTGTTTCGACCGGGTGAGGGCGCGATCATTCAGATTCCATTTTGTTTCGACCGGGTGAGGGCGCGATCATTCAGATTCCATTTTGTTTCGACCGGGTGAGGGCGCGATCATTCAGATTCCATTTTGTTCGACCGGGTGAGGGCGCGATCATTCAGATTCCATTTTGTTTCGACCGGGTGAGGCGCGATCATTCAGATTCCATTTTGTTTCGACCGGGTGAGGGCGCGATCATTCAGATTCCATTTTGTTTCGACCGGGTGAGGGTGAGATCGTCCATCAGTATTTCAAGGCTAATATGGCGAGGCTCAAGCGCGGTTACGTCAAGCGCGGTTAATGGCATCTCTAAACGCTCCCTTTCTTTCGCCTTCAGTCTAAACGGAGCTGGTATTTGTCAGACTGCCACCCAAAGTGTTAGGATTAATTAACCCCCCCCCCACACTCAAACCTTCACACCCACCAAGTGAAAGATTCAGGCTTGGAAATGGGCCCTTTCATGCAAATGAAATTGAATATGTCACTCATTATAATTGTTGAAACTGAGCTGTCCTGGACTGGATGTCTACTGTGGAAAGAGCTCTGAGAAGTCTGAAAAGAAACTTGGGTTTATTAATGCACCCATTTTGACCCTCTTGATTCATGCTTATATTGTCTGGCAGCTGGAATTCTACCCGTGGCAAAGACTTAATAGCTTGCAATGTGTTTGCCATTACGAACAGAGTCGACATCACACTCTCAGATAACACTTTTAGCACAACTTACAGAGACTTATTGTCAAAATTGAAGTATTCCCAATAATAACTTGGCGAAAACTATTATAATTCCTTTCCTTTCCAGAAAGTTTTGAATATGTGGTCACAAAGTCATTCACTAATAATAATCTTTTTACTTTCAAACCGCTGAATCATTTCTGTTGTTTTGCCAGAGCAATATTAGTCATATTCAGTAACTGGTACTTACTAAGTTAAGTCCGATATCACATACATCTATCATTAAATAATAAAGTAAATGGGAAAAATGTGCACTTGGCACCATCGTGGCAACTCTCAAAGCTCTCTTCCACAAATACTGAGCTCTGATGAGTGAATAGGCATTGAGGAAGATGCATGTTATTTTGTAGCTGGGCAGTGTAACAAGCTCGGTGCAAGAGCTGTATCTTAGCATCGGCTGCTGTGTGTTAAAGGTTAATCTCCCATAATTCTCGGAATCAGAATGAGCCCAACTTCTGAGCCCACCGTAACCTCACTGGCAGATCAAACCATTACTTCATGTGTGGGCTAGCTGCGGGTAATCGTTAAAATGATTGTAATCAATTTGTCCTCATGATTTGTCGGGTGAGAACATTTTTAGATCAGAATAAACCCTTTAATATTCAAGTTTTTCTCTTCATCTGCCTCCCGTTAGACATTAAATTAATCGCATGCTATATAAAATCCATCACATTCAGTGCCACGCAATAAAGAGTGCCAAAAAAGGCACAGAGGAGGCTGTGAAGATCATGCTCTGTTAAAATATACTCAACCCCCTCTTTTAGGTTCTAGCATTAAAAACCCACTGCCAGTCATGAAATTCTCCCTGCCACAGATCTCTGAACTCTGTGTTCTTAAGGGCGGCACTGTCTTTTCAGTCACCAAATTATTAATGCGGTGTCTACCAAGGTTAAAAAGAAAAAGAAAAGCAGTGGGAGTCTATTTCTTTCTTAATTAAATTTCAACTAGTGGATACAGTCAAGGTTATTTAGTATAAATACATTAGGAAGAATGGAACAGTGGTTGCGTAAAACTCAATAGCAACTAGTTTACACTTGTTGTACCCACTGGCCATGCTGTTGTTCAGTAGGGATTTTCTCAGACACCAAAATGGCATAAATACAAGACGTCTGGCTACACAATGCTTGGTGTCACATACTTTTCTTGGCTTCTGATATTTGCTAAACGGCAACTCCACTGTAAATAGTGACATTTCACATTTCGTCACTTGAGAAAATGTCCCTGTGAAGAGAGGGACAACAGCCTCTTTCTTGTGTGTTTGCCAGAGCATGGCGGGTACATCAGAGAAGCACTGCATGTGGATATCTATATTGATGAGGAACTACATCAATATAGATATCCACATGCAGTGCTTCTCTGATGTACCCGCCATGCTCTGGCAGACACACAAGAAAGAGGCTGTCCTAAAAACGAGGACCAGACTGTAGAAATGCATTTGGGTCTCTACGGGTTGCTTTTTGCTGCGCCCACTCTGCATTCACGTCTAAATTTAGACAAAAGCCCATTAGCAGGCCTCCAATTCATTGTTGGCCTCGCTCCGGAGCTCTTGCTCTTCATTTTCTGAGCCTAACAACAGATCATTACTATGTTTCATAAGGACAGGAGTGGTTAGAAGACAGTGAGTCGGACAGTGAGTCGGATGTTTTCTGCCTTTTGAGTTTTTCCAATCGCAAACAGTATCTACCCCAATCCATGCCTGAACAAATCCCCACAAAAAGCTGTTGTGCGTCACAGCCAGGCTTAAATGGGGCTTTGATTAGGATATCTTCCACCCTTGTCTGGGAAAACACAATTTTCTCAGTGTCACGCCTCAATCATTCCCCATTGTAAGATTTCTCTCCCCCCTTCCTCTTACCTTCATTCCCGATCCCAAATCCCAGTATGTGTCATCACAGGTCCACACATGGAGAGGTGTTGAGTCGTAATGGATGCCCCCTGCCCCCAACTCCCCCCCTCCCCTGCGGCAAGCAAACAGCTCAACAGCATATCAATTACCTGTGTAGACCACCTCAGTCAAACGCCACAATACAACAACAGCCCGGACAGCTGAAGATTAAATTATGTGCTAACGTAGATATAATGCCACTTTTTCTACTTTTGTGTGTAGACCACAACTAAACATCAGTGTGTGTGTGTTAACCAGTGTGTAACAGTCCATATACACCTCCCCAGTTTACGAGCTAGCCACTAGTAAGGCTGGGTTACTTTGTGCCAAGTCCCTGAGGGTTTTAATACTGCAATATATTTCCCGAAATGTATGGAAGAGATACTCAAGCTGATAGATAGCCCTGATGTGACATACCTAGGGGACATGTTTTATGTCAGTTCCCTGTAAACTCTTCAGGTTAATGTGTTCGGTGTCCGTACTGCTGACGATGACAGACGCACGCACGCACGCACGCGCGGATGAGGTGTTTCAGCCTGGTGTTATTGCAGCTGCGTGGCCCCTAATGGCTCACTAAAGTGATTGATAAAAAGCAACAGTTGTTTGGCACGGGGACAGACGGGGCTTACAATTCACACCACAATTTGGCCTCACAGGCTGAGCTAGGAAGTCCTCCCGCCTGTCCAGACAGCTGATTGGCCAGCCTGAGTCAATGAAGCCCTAACATTGCGCTGACAAAGTGGACAGGGGAAGAACTGCCGCGTTTGGTGTTCGCAAGAGCTCTCGTAGAGGGAGGTGTCGGTCGGCTCGGCGCCATCCGGGGTGGGTGACAGGAACGCCGGACGCCATCGCTTTACACCGAATCCTCGCGCGCCCCGTCGTCGGCTGGGGAATGCACGAAGAAAACCCTTTTTTTTCCTCCCTCCACCCCATCCGTTCTCACTCTCTCCTCCCCGGCATTTTTTAAATGCCTGTTCCCCGTTGCCTCGTCCTATTTAACGAGGCGCTCGGCCCAATATCAGCGGAAGCATGCCAGCTGCGGAGACACATGTTGAGCATCGATCATCCCTCCTGTTTCTACGTGACTGTCCGGGAAATGGTGGCCTCGCTCATTAGGGACCGAATGGGGCTCTAAGGGGCCCCGAGGTGTACGTCCTGTAAAGAATATTCCCGGCATACACCGTGTGATCTGAAACGGCCTGACGGATGTGGCCAGGAGCGCCGAGCGACTCCAATACGACCGGCTCACTGTGGTTCCCAGTGTATTTATGCTCTTTTACAACCGGACCGGAAAGAGGTGACCGTGTCATTCTCTAAGGTGGGCTAGCCTTAAATTCACCCAGCTGCTAGCTTAACCCAGTTTTCGTCCTGTGGCTGGTTTTCTTGCAAATGTCTTGCGGGGCTGGTGAAACTGTGCTTTTGCTCTATGCGAAGCCTCAGCTTTAACCGTACCCTCAACTCATTTTCACATCCTGCCCACTACGCATTGTGGATGTTGGCTGATGAATAAATTCGGTCACAGTGTTCCCAAATTTCACCAGGCGTATTGCGTCCGTCAGTGTAAACATTTGCATATGGAGAGTCGACTTTGACCGGGTGGCCTGGATGGTGAACACAGCCCGCAGTTTACTCAGTGTCTGCCTTTACCTCCGAAGTGGGTCAACCTCCAACATGATTACAATATTCTACCTTGACATGGTATGGTAAACAGCTGCAGTTCGACTTGCACACTCACACTGGGAGTTCTGAAGTCGATCATCTCCCGTTGGTATTAACTATCGGATTTCCCTTTGAAGTTGGCTTATGTCATGACTAAATACATTCAAATCTGTGTTTTCAGCCCATTGGCGCACGCTCACTAAATGGCTTAAATGGCTATGCACCAGTAAACATTGTGCCCCTAATCTTTTACATTTTAAACTGATGACTTACAAGTCCACAGTTTATTCACTCTGTATTCCTCGTTTTCCTGACTGTACCCTTACAATCGCGCAGTATTTAAACTCTTGTTTCCAGTTACATTAAGAAAGCCGTATTGTCTCGTAATGGCCTGACCTCCAAAGACAGTCTTCTTAGCGATACCAAATCTGCAATTTTATGACTTTCTGGTGTGGTCATGTTGATAAGGGGGAGAAATTGTTCACTCTGCATTGCTTTAAACCTTACCATCTATTTTCTGTTATCTTTCTCCCATTCTCTCTCTCCAGCACCACCAAAGTTTTTAAGAACCCCCAATGACCAAACGGGCGTGCAAGGAGGCGTGGCGTCCTTCATCTGCCAAGCAACGGGAGACCCGCGCCCCAAGATCGTTTGGAACAAGAAGGGGAAGAAAGTCAGCAACCAGAGATTTGAGGTATTAGGTCTATTGTTCTGATGTAAAATGCTCGACAAAAAACGGGAATGCCCAACAGTGCTTTTGGTCCCACCTTACACATAAATCCATCCTCTCACTCGCCCAAATCGCACGCAATCTTTGCCACCATGCAATAGCAGACTCAAATCATCACCCCAGCCTAGCCGTCTATCATGCATGGTTTTTAATGAGCCAGTGCTCATCAAACTGATATGTTTGTGGGGAGTAAAACTAAAATCCAAACATAAAAAATGGGGGAGAATAACATGACCCAAATACCTATGTTAAGGACCTGCTGCATTTGGCTGCCTTGTGCAAAACAAGAGGAAAGTAACTATGTGGTTCAAAGCTCTTTTGCTTCGTGGCATCTTTATCTAAGTGCATGTCCCCCTCCCTGCTTTGTTTGGCTCCAAGCTTTGATTTGTCCGTCTCTTTAATCACCAGGCTTGGCTTCGCCACCATGACAAATAACGTATCATCTCCGAACACTGATAAGATTTCTATTAATTTCTGTCATACCCTTTTGGAGTGTATCATATTGTCACCTACCCCTTCAACGACCCCCCTTTTCCCACATCAACATTCAGCGGTAGTGACTCATTTGGGCTCAGTGACCCTTCCCGCTTCTTTTGGCGTCTCTTGCGCGCTGGGCGGGAATCAAACCTTATCAGAGTTCATCGCATTTGCGCCACTTCACAAGACGAATGCTACAGCCATTGGCCCGCTACTGCTACGCTACTGCTACGCTGCTGCTACGCTGCTGCTACGCCCCCATCATTGCTACGAGGCTTGCCTGCCTGCCTCCGACATTGTTCCCTCACTTGCATCATCGCCCCGTCATCCCTAACAATTTCCATTTCCAGAAACCCTGCGGGTTTCTCCATCCCGTTTTCGTTCTCTTCGCGTTTAACGCGGGGAGCGGCGCACTTCTGCTTGCCTTTGTCACTCGCTCTTTTAGCCAAAATGTGCCCTTGTCACTGGACCGTCAAGGCGCTTTGTTCCACTAACACGTGAAATGACCATGCTCTAGACTGTACCGACGAGTGCAGTGGACAACCTCTCTGCGTGTATGTTGGCGTGCGTGTGTGTGTGTGTGTGTGTTTGTGTGTGCTCCTTTGTCTGTCTGCGAGAGTGTATGAAGCAGAGGTTTCTTTTTTGTGTTCAAACCTACCTATAATGCTTAAAAATGAGTTGTGATACTGGGCTTTCTAAAAAAAAAAAAATGTGAGTATATAGCATGCTACGATAGCTGTATAAGCTACAAAACCCTGTTTGTGAATGTGTCGTCCGTCAAAAGCAATTGGTCCTGTCTTTCTGTACCACAATCACGTCATGGTGACAACAGCTGTTCGTTACTGTTTAGTGAAACACATTTACCTGTTTGTTATTGTTCTGTCCCATTCATAGATTTCAGTGTGACCCATTAAAGTGTGTTAACTTTAAGAGTGGGGCTAACCAAAATGGACATAAAATATACAGTAAAACAACAATAAAACTCCAACTCCAATCCGATTCTGTCTGGCTGGCCAAAAGAACCCTTTCCCATTCTTAAAGTTAGTTGGCTACCTTGATTATCTTTGTAGTAAAAAATACACAAACAAAATTAATATTTCATACCTGAGGGTGATGTGAGAGAATTGTGAGACATCTATGAAATGTGCATTGATTTATCTTTCAGTGCATTACTGTATAATACTACCACCAGTTCTACTACTACCACTACTACTAATAATAATATAATAATGATATAATAAATAGCGAGATGGATATAATGGCTTTCTAAACACAACTTCTCTTGTAATAACTATACCAGTGGTTAACCAATCATGAGCACAGTCAACAGCCCAAGGGCATAACAAGCAAGACTAGACATTGATCATCAACATTGAACAGTCACAATGATGTCATTATTATCTACAGGATGTTATATTCAACAGACTTGGCATTTCTTTCTTAAAGCTGTACAGTGCTGCAGTGTATTCACCAGGGTTCTATATCAATGACTTAAAAATCCATTCTCTCCTCATCGCCTACCCTTCACCAGCACTTACTGAAATAACATGGCAGGGGAAACAATTATGGAGTCTTATTTCAGGCTGGTTTTCATTTTGGCCAATTATTTCCGATAGGTGCAAAAACAGAAGGTGAGAAGTTGATGGAATCCTTATGCAGTTAAAGAAAGGAGACCCATAATCAGTCAAATCAGGAATTGATATCAGGATGTGCTAGGCTTTTTGGCGTTCATAGTTTCCTGACGGAAGGCATGGTGCATTAGGCGCCATTGTTGTTTGTAAACCTGCTGTGTTCATTCTTTGCTGCAGGAGTAGCTGTAATTGCTACACGCAAGCTCCCATCAATGATTGTGAACAAAAAAACTCCTTTAACATATCTTGTTTCTCGCACCTGCAGGTGATTGAGTTCGATGACGGCTCTGGCTCTGTGTTGAGAATCCAGCCCTTGCGCACGCCCCGAGACGAAGCCATTTACGAGTGTGTCGCCTCCAACACTGTTGGAGAGCTAAGTGCAACTACAAGGCTCACTGTTTTACGTGGTAGGTCCCGCTTTCTATGCAAATGCTAACTCTTGTTCCTTTAACTCTGTTTCTTCATGCCCATCAGGTAAGCTGGAATTTTAGATGGGGGATCTAGTTTCGGGTGTCGTTTTGAACGCCTACTACGTTAATGTCTACCTGTCCTGTCCTGCCTGAGTACAATAGCACCGGGATCTCAATAACCTTATGAAGTAAGGTGTTGTAACTCGACAGATTATTTATTAATATAAAACAAAATGCATATCATTTGTCTTACAAAAAGTTAATGCCAGGAATTTTTTTTTTCTTGCTGTGGTGGCTGTGGTTTTGCTCTGCCGAATGTCCACTATAAAATGAATGCAGTGGAAACACTGGAAAGCACAATCAGGCAAGTTTACAGTAATCGGCTGATACCAATGATTATGTTTCTGCCTATATGCATCCCTAGTTTTAGCCACTGATATAATTTCATTGTAACCCAACTAAACCAGATTCCTGTAACTGGTTGGAATTTTGTCTTTATTGAGGTTACTTGAGATAAATCCACTCTCACAGAATTGATTTGCTTTAGTTCATCTCCAGGATTCCCGGCCCACATGGGATTTTAAAACACTGCTTTTGCTGTTACAAGAAAGAACCAACACACACAGTAAACATTTTTCATGAAATGCATAGTTGTTTACAAGCAAACAAACAAATAGGCACAAATCTGAAGTTCTACAATTTGAACCACGGCCACATTACATATTTAAAAGCAAGTGCTTATCTTGATTACACACAACATCCTATTGAAACGCTAATGCTCACTGGCCCCGGACACCAAAATACAGTGTTTCCTTGGCACTCTGAATGAGGTTTTCTCCATTATCCCCCACAATTACACAACATGGCAAATGGGTTCCTATTGAGTGGAGAGCTCCCCTGCTAAAGAAAAGACCCGGCTCGGCAACTCTCTGAAGCCGCATGTCCTCTCTTCCTTATCTCCACTGCCAAAGCCAACAAAAGGCCCCTTGCACGGTCCCATGGGGGCCGATTGAATGAGAAAGGTGGCAGATTATCATAAAGCTTGTACCCCTATTTACACACACACACGCGTGTACACGGAGACAAGCTAGGGAAATGAGGGCCGCTGCATCTGCTTCATGGAACCCCTGTCTCTCAGCTCAACGACCAAAGCATTAGCGTATATTACCATTCCATTTCTCTTTGTCCCTAGCTACCTGCCTCTCCTTGTGTCCCATCACTGGTTTTATGGCAGATGAAGCAGCATCTGCTGCAGCAAAAAGAAAGCTCTTCTGTGTTTCAATATAGTGATGCTTCCTGTTCGAGCCATATGAGAGTACATCACTCACTCGTTCATGAACATACCAGCCACTTTCACATCCACATCCAAAAACCTCTCAAAAGAGTAATCAACCTGAATGCATTTACAAAAAAATAAACAATTCTAATCTTCACACCTGCTTTTCTAAGAGAGGTTTCTGAGCATCACATCCGACCAAAGTCAAGGTTGAAGCTTTACTTTAGATAATGGGGTGGCAACAGTTTGGTGGGAATGTGCGGGTAGTGTATTTTTACATGTTCACAGAAAAATGCATAGTAACTCAAAATGCCATTAAGTTACAATTTGGTGCTGTTATTTTGTCATCATCGTGTTAAAAAAAATATATGACTGTATTTTCTGTCCGGTTAGTTAATAATCCTGAGTAAAATTGGAATTCATTTGGGACTTGACACCAGCCAAGAAGTAAAGTCTGAGTTCAGCCTGTCAGCATAGATAGAGGCTGTTGAGATTCTTCCTCAAACCTTGTACTCCTCTTGCCAAGATACTGCAGCCACACACACAGCCATAACAGACAAATAGGCACATAAACAAATTACGAGATGAAGACATTACTAATCCAGTGATACATATAAAGTGACTGTTCATTTAGTTTAGCATCTGTTCCTTGTAGCTAGCTCCAGGGGAAGATAATGTCCAATTCCATGAAGGAGGAATAGAACTGTTGTAATTGCTATAGCGATGAGGAGTCAGGGTTGCGAGGTGAAGAATCCAGTGGAAGAGATATTAGCATTTGGATGGGCTACAGACTTGATGGGAAATGCCATTAGTAATGAACTTCCCAGGCTTAGAAAGAGAAAGTCATTTGCATGAAAGGCGAACCGCGAGGATAATAATGTTCATACCCAGAATCTACTTGTCCAATGAATGAGGTACCTAATTTACATATTGTACTTTTTCCCCCTTCTATCTATCTTCCCCCCGCCATTTTGATTAACTGTGAGATTATTTAAGTCATATGTGATACGGGTGTTTGAATTAAGGTTGTCTGATTTATGGTTGAAATAGGAAAGTGGTAGGAGAGGTTGATGATTGTGTGAGGGAAGCACAAAAATTGAGCAGGAGTCATAGTGTCTTTTTCATGATTTCCATGTAAAGGATGGGATTTTTTTTCTTCAGATGTTTTCTGCTACAATAGGACATTTAGCAAATTCATCTAGGGTGCACGGCACATGATAACACATTAATTTGAATGATCCTGCCATACTGTCAGCCAAGTGTCCATACGCTAAATAGAGATGTAATGACAACCTGATGGTTCTATCTACTAATCTATATTCATTACATTTCAGTATAGGTAATTGGCCATAGAGTCAATATGGGGACATTTTTCAACAAAATATCCTTCCTCAAGTAAACTTAACTTCCTCAGGCCAGGCAGTGTTGCTCCACTCCTCAGTTTCCAGTGTTGGTTATCTCTTGCCCACTGGGAGCCACTTCTTGGGAGCTGATAGTAGTGGAATCTAATGTGGTTGTCCAATGCAACAGCCCATTAGTGACGAGTTGTGTGTTTGGTCCAAGATGCCTTTCTGCACACCACAGCTGTACTTTCTTTTATTTGCCTGTTTGTGGTCTGCCTGTTGGCTTGCACAATCTTTGCCGTTCCACTATAACCCCTCCATTCAATGAGCTGTTTTTGCCGGTTTTTTTTATAGGAACCATTCTCGGTAAACCCTGAAAAGACACAAGAGGTGGCCATTTTAATCTTTGATTGAACTGTAACTGAATTCCTTAATGCTTGTTGGCCTGGAGGTGTCTAATAAACTGTCCACTGAATTTATCTAAATTAATATTTTTATTTCAATTTTTTTAAACATTTTGATGAAAAATTGTTATAATGTGACATTATTTGTCATTTTGTTTCTGCATAGACAAAATAATGTAATGGGCAATTAAACAGCATGGTAGAGGACATGTTTTTAGAGTTCCGGAAATTATAAAAGAACATTTTGTAATTTAAATGCCATTAGTAATGATCATTTTCCAACGTTGTAGGTTTCACAATGTGTACCAACATGTGTGACTACTGAGTAAGAAAACGCAGAATTTCCATTTGCAAGAAGTGGTGCGGAGTGCTCTTGCTTTTTAAAATTAGCCATGTGGTAGAGAAGGACAATATTTTCTCTCAGCCACAATAAGCATAGGATACAGAATATAGCTTAGTTTGTTTGCTCAGCTTTCTACACTTTGCAGTCTAAAAATAATGTTCACAATTTAATATGTAAACTTTAGTAAAGAGACGAGAAAGTCAGGAAAATATAGCTTCATCCACGTTAATCCATGTTAATCATTCTGAATATTGATTACAAAGTAATGTGTGCACTGTTCCTACAGTGCCACAGATACTGCAAGGTTTCTGTTACCACTGGCTAACCTAACCAGCTGAGCTAATTGAACAGTTCAGCGATTAACTGAATTCAACACACCTGGCCTTCCAGGTGTGCTGTCGGCATGTAATACCGGCAGCTTTCCAGCCAGAACCAGGGCTGCCCAGCCTGCTGTACACTGTAGCCTACATACTTTGAACAAGTATAGCCTGACAGAAAAACAACACATTGACTGAACACTCAAATTGCTCGTGAAGTAAACCGCTGCCTCAGCTATCTTGGACGGCCAGAGGAAAGTCAGCGAAGCAGGTGGCAGTTGTAAAATTGCTGTTCATGAGATGGGATTGCTTGCAAAAGGAATCCACAAGGTGTACAAGGCAGCATAGGGAACCAGGATCTAGCATACAATTCTCTTTGGTTCACCGGAAAGTTCTGTAGACGCCAAGACCCAGGCCCCAATACAGACAACTCTGAAAAGTCAGTTGTGCTGCAAAATACTTTTCTCAGTAAATAACGGCTTTCAAAATCCTGCTGACTTCAATCTACTGTAGGTGAACTCCTTTTGAAGGGAGAGACATGGAAGAATTGCAAAATGCCTGAGACAGCGTTTTAAGTGTTGCAGAAGTTCTGCAACCCTTTTTGTGTTTGGTGCACTACAGTCTAGTTTCTCAAAGCATGGTTGAAAAAAAATAACACCCCCATCGACACGCACTCTTCTTGAAAATGTTGAGCACAGTAATTTTTTTTAAAGCAGAAACATTTTGAATTTCTTTATCATTCCTTTAAAGTGATAGCACGGCTTTTGCTTTTTTTTACATAAAGGCAAAACTAATTTTTTTTAGAAAAACATTTCAAGATAATATTAACACCTTCCCAATTGGTATTTGGTCTAACTTCTCAACTCATCAGACTGAAGCATTTCATCAAGATTGTTTGTTGCATTATTCAAGTCGTCTCCCTCATATCTGTCCAAATGGATAGTTGTTGTAGTATACACATTTTTTCATTGTGTATATTTATTCAATCACCAACTGGCCTCACAATGATTGTAAAACTGTGGCGAAGCTGCACGTTATAAAATAAATCCGCAGACCAAAAGACTGTCATATTGGCTCTTCCTTCAATTCTAAAATCGCCTCAGTCTCGTTCATCACCAAAAATGGCACAGATAATGACAAGTTATTTATGATTGTAATTAAAAAGATTGAGTCGACTGTCCTCAAAGAAATTGATCTCTCGCCGGAAGATAATTCCCTCCTAAATGTCTCTGCTTAATTAATTGAGGGGGTGAAACCGTATTTGTACAGTACAGAGGGTGATTTAAGACAAAAAAAAGAGCGCTGCTGTGGTTTAGCTAAATTGTACCCACGGCTGGCTGCTAACAAGATGAATGTGATGCCTTACGGTCCAATAGCGACTGAGAAAACATCTGGTGAAGCCACAAAGGCACTGGGATTGCGCTGTGAAAATGATAGATAACACCTTGGTCAGGATGGTGGAGTATTTTCTACATAAAAGTAAACACGGACCTTCATAAATGAATCATTATGATTCAGGGAGATTGGACTTGTATTTTCTGCTTTCTTCTCACACATATCAGCATTCTATGTAATGACCTCAGATTTTAAAATGGGAAGCGCAATTAGTTGCTTAATGATTTGAAAATCCTAATTTATTGTCTCCTGGCAACAATGGGGAAACTTTCCAGTGACCCCAAAAGGCTGGAGATTAATAAAAGACAAAAAATGCATAAACTAGAAGCAAATGTCATGACATTAACATTCCAATCCCCGAGTACTGTCCTTAGTGAGAGATAATGATCTGTTATCATACAGCAGCTTGCCTTCCACTAATGGCACTGTCTTACAAGTCCAAGTGTGTCAGAAAACAACAACGCCATCATTTCAATAATCGTCATTACTTCCGCAGCTCAGTATCATATCAGAGACCCGGAGAGGCTTAGCTGTATACCGTATGTGTGCTAGTAGGCACCCGCGCACACCGGTCGTCGTCATCGCAATTGACGAGAGGCTCTTTGAGACTTGTGGTCGTCATCATTACCAGGGAACAGTCTGTGTTCTGTGGGGACTAAAAGGTTCGTAAAGTGGGTGTTTATTAACCCGAGCCAAGGAGTCAAGGGGTTCTAATGCAGGCACTGAGCCGATCTGAGCCGTTCCGGGGCCATTTTCTAGTAGATTAATCGGGGCACTTCAGGGTCACTCCTAATGTGTCTGTTGATGCTCTCAAGAAACCTCTTCTGGACACCCTGCAAGGGTAGTGCTAATTCAAGACAACAACAAGTTAAGACGGGCAAAGAAACAAGGTAGGTGGCATACTGTATGTACAGTGTGGCCTTTCTGTCTTTTGGATGGGATGTTAAACAGGTGTTCTGATTCTCTGTGGTCATATAAGATCCCTTGGGGGTGTTCTGGCACAATTTCCAATCTGGCTCTCGTCATGGTTACCTAATCATGACTAGCTTATTATTGGTTAATTCAACCCCTCTCCTCCCGCTGTAACAGAGTAATCAATGCAAAATAAATTCTATAAGTTCTGAATGCGTGCCGTCAATAACGTGCAAGTTGCTTTACATGAGAGCGTCAGCACTAGTGATTTGCGGCTGTTTGGAATGTATTCTGTTTTTGTTGAATGTAAATTTCAGCCTGGAAATAGCCATTTCTATAATGCATGTCTCAAATCCATCCATGTCTTTTGGAGAGACCCCAACTTTTGCTACTTTCGGGAGAACTTCTGTCTGTTTAATTGAAACGCATGATGTAACCCGATTCCATTAGGGCCTGTTGGGACCCAATATGTCTATTCTGCCTTGCTTGGCCAAGTATGAATAATATCCCCTTTCTGTAGCAAGCTTTTAGCCCCAGTCATTTCAATAATTTATCATCGTTTTTTTTTTTATTTCTCTTCTTGTCATTTACGGAGCACTGCCATTCTCAGGTGGACATGAACTTTTACATGGTGTATTGTCTCAGACTACTGTACTGTCTTTTAGAATATGCATCAAATCTACGCCATGTCCAAATAGACAAGCACAGAGCTTGTTTTTGTTACATGTATGTTTCCCTCCATCAAGTGGGCATGTTATTATTTAAACAGTAAACTCAATATAATACTATACTATAATACTATTTTGGTGACAAAAATGTCATCCTTGTCCAGTACATCAACAAAGAACACACTAATTTTGAAACATTTCTATGACATGCTCATTTTTAAATGTCTCTCCACAAAAAAGTGATGAATGTTGCATTATTTGAATGTGTTTTGTGTGAACAGTAGGCCATTAGGGACGCATGTTTGACCAAACTGACCTGGCTGTCTTTGAATGTAACATACATGAAGATTAATGAACTAGTAGAATCCCGCTGGCCAGCCTTCTGTCCCATTGTCCTGCCCGGCTGGGATGCTTCCCTGGTCTTCTTCAAAGCTCCCCTGGCCACCAGTGTAAACAAAGTATGTGCTTATTATTCCCATTTCGGGCTGGGTGTGTATTAATCTGTAAGTAGCTCCGTACTTCAGAGAGTCATGATATTCCAAGTTCGAAATTGAGTGGTTTTGATGACAAGGGGCACATACACATTCCATGACATAGTACACAATTTTGGGGGACTTATTTTGGCTTGATAGGGTCACTTTTACCACTTTAAGTGGTCAAAAATCCTGGCATGTATCTGCTAATTGTCGTAGATTTGTCAGTGTTACTGTTCGGGCAGAAGAGGGAGGGGAAGGATATGGACAACGTGTGTATGTTTATCAAGTATTGTAAGAATTGTACACTTCATTAAGTGAGCAATAAGGCTTGAGGGGTGTTGTATATGGCTAATTGTGCTGTTCTTAGGCATGACACATCGAGGAGTGCCTGGACACAACGCTTAGCTACGGTGTATTGGCTATATATCCCAAACCCCTGAGATACGCTATGGCTCGTATAAACTAGTTACCAACTCAGTTATAGCAGTAAAAATGTTTGTGATGTCATACCCGTGGTATACAGTCCCATATACCACTGCAATCAGCCAATCAGCTTTCAGGATGCAAACCACACAGTTTATATACAGCTTATAGTGCATGCTGTAAGTGAATTTTGACAGGTTAGATGTACAATAATAGACTTATTAAAACATACAAATAATTAAGTTAATGAAAGGCCACATGGCATGAAGTGAAATATCCTGAAAGAGCAACATCATGAACTCAGGAAAGTATCTTGAAGAAAGAAATATCAATTCTCCGCTGTTTATGTATTCCTGGCTGGGTCTTATTATTACTTTTTTTTTTACAAATGTATAATGTACTCAAAGGAGGAAGGTTGATGGACTGTTAAAACCAGAGATCCCGTGTGTCCGCCTCCCGGGATGATGAAGACAAAAATGTAGACTCGCATCCTCTGCTTTGTGTTTGCCAAATGGCTTGAAGCATTTTTGGAGTAGCTTTTCGTATTATTACTAATCATAACAGAAAAAAAGTGCTGATGGCAGATAAGATGACAAAGAAGTTTGTTTTCTCCTCTAAACAAATGAAGCTCAGTTTTTCTTAGGTACATGGAGTCATCACTCAGGGTAACAGACAGATAATGGAATATGCTAAGTGAAATCCTAAACAGAGAGAATGGGACAGATACAGAAGTCAGAGACACAGAGAGAGAGAGGCAAAGAGACACGGAATGAGAGAGAGACAAGGAGAGAGACAGAGAAAAAGAGAGGGGAAACATAAATGGGGTGGGTGGGGAGATAAACAGACAGTAGTCTTGACGAAAAGAAAGTGGTGGACATAAAGGGATAAAAATACACTTCTGTAAAGACTGAATCAGTCACTGGAAGAAACTCTGAAAGACAAGACAAGGAAGAATGGGTTAAAGGAGGCAACTTCCTCTTCTCAATCTTTTTTCGTTTTACCTCCCTCCCTTCAGGCTTCCTCTAGGTAGCTTTGCGCCTGCCTGTCTGCTTGTCCAGGCCAGTGTAGAGAAGGCCCCAGTGTCCATCCCACTTCATCTGTCCTTTTTATCTGACTCGTTATCCGTCCATTGCAGCACAACCCCCACCCCCCCCCCGAGGCATCTGACACTCTCTCTCATTTCTACCCTCCCCGGCCACACTCTCCCTTATGTGCAAATGGAGGGATATCATGGCTAATCTGTCATGGTTATGAATGTCACAGCTTGGAGAATACACGCGGGCCCCCGGTGTTTGCAGTGCAATGGCATCGTGCATCTCCGTTGCACTCAGGCCAGCCGATGCGATGTGCTACTCTGCTAGTCACCGATGGCTGTGACAGATTGGCGACACGGGCTGCAGGCTCAGTGGAACAGTGGGTGGGGTTTAAAGGGGGCGGTCCTAACCTTCCCCTGTCTGTCAGGCACCAATGGAAAGTGTCTCGGGGTTGGCAAGAGCGGTGTTCCGTTCTGTAGTGTGTGATTTCTGTGAGAAGCCATTTGTCCTCCTAATGAACCTCTCGTATAAAAGGTGGAGTCATTTATCATGGTATCTACAAGACTTTAGAAGCATTATGTGTACATTCATGTGGTGGGGGATTAAATAATCTACATTTTACTGTTATAATCTGTGTTTAAACTCTTCCTTATACACTACTCCTGGACTTTTAAATGCCACATTATCTGTGTCGTCCTCAATGAAGAATGTGTCTGAGTTTTCATCTGGGAGGAGGTTTTGCGAAATAAAAAATAAACCAGCTAATGATTAATTGATTGACTCAGCAATTGTGTCCCCAAAATTGTATGCATTAGTCAAGGGTGGTTTAATAGCAAATAAGAAGCATTCAGTTAATTGTATAACCTTAAAGGGGATTTCTATAGGAAACAGTCATTAGAGAGAGCAAGTGGGATGCTATTTTTCACTGAGACAGAATGGCTTAGACCTCAGGCCAGTTTATCACAAGTTATCCACCCAGATTCTGCTTCTTGGATGGGATTACATGTATAGAATAAATAAATAAAATGACTATTGATATTTAAATAGCGACTCATTTTCTATTCATCCTGTTTCTATGCATTTCATACCTAATCTAGGTGAATAAAAAAATGCCCTTGAGGTTAAAGAGGTTTTTCCTCCCAGACACTCTAAACAATTTTCCATGAACTTGCATAGAGGACTGAGCTGGGGAAAAAGTGTCACCATTTAAAGCTTTAAACATTTTACTACAGTCAACTGGTTGGGACTTCATTGGCTGGTCCCTCCAAATGAAATGGTTAGTCACCCGCTGATCGTTCCTGATAGCCGGTTTTGTCGTGATAACAATTCCAACCAGTGCATCAGGACGTATCAGCCAAATAGTTCTACTAAAATGTATTATTTTAAAATGAAGAGATGGTCTAAGTGTCACAGCCCATGCTGAAATGGGTGCATCTTTCCATCTCTTTGCTCTTTTCTCACTCTGTCCCTTTCTATCTCTTTCTCTATCAGTCCATTTCTAATTTCCACAGTCTTCCCCTCACCCTGCCACGATTACAGAAATTCCCATGCACATTTGTAATAGGATACCTACCTTCTTGTCAAGGCTGATTCATTACAATTGTTAATGAACAGACCGGATACAATTTCACAACTCAGATCCTATTTGACCTCTCAGGTGATTGAGGTGGGAGACACATTTTAACTGTTATATAAAGTGTCGCATTCACACATTAAATGTACCATTTATGAGAATTATTCATTTGAATAACTGTACATGGCTATAGTAAAGTCACAAGTTAGGGCATGAAATGCTTTGAAGATTGCATGATAACTTTATATCCTAGTGTTGCCTCTCTGGACTCTGCTGACATTACACTGATTTTAGGCAAGACATTTTGGTCTAACTGCACTAGCATAAGACCCATGGCCACTTACATTTCCCAGGATCACAGGCAGTCTAGACAGCAACATTGATGGATACCATTATAGAGCCAACGCAGACAGAAGTTTTACCAAGGACTAGGCTGAAAGGATTATGCTGTCAGCCTCTGATTAAAAACGATTTGATAGTAAATATAGTTTGGCCAAGCAAAAGGAAGTTGGATAAAGTTTGTGAAAAAAAAACAGGGTAATAGGACAGAGCGAATGGCTACTTTGAGAACTGATGGGCTGCACTTTCAGTGCAATATCAAGTGGGGTTGGCTAAAACAGAAATTACATTTTGAAGTCTTTGTAGAAAGCTAGCTGAGGTAGCCAGCTATATAGCCATTATTATTTGTATGATTATAAGTCACATTTTGTACCGTATACTATATTTAGCTAGCTAGTTACCGTCAGTATTTTCCTAATGTTTTAATGTCGGCATTGAATACATTGTAATGTTCAGTCAGACATTAATCAATCAATCAATCAAATTTATTTATAAAGCCTTTTTTACAACAGCAGTTGTCACAAAGTGCTTTTATAAAACACCCAGCCTGAAACCCCAAGGAGCCAACAACAACAATGTTGAATTTCAATGGCTAGGAAAAACTCCCTAAGGCCAAAATTTAGGAACAAACCTAGAGAGGAACCAGGCTCAGAGGGGTGACCAGTCCTCTTCTGGCTGTGCCGGGTGAACGTAAAACATCAGTCTTTGAAGGAGTTTATCTATTTTCATTCCAGAAAACATCAGGTTTATGCATTGAAGACATAAGCAAAGCATCCAGACCTCGAAAGAGCTGGTTGTGGGAGCCTGCTAACATGACAGCAGGATATCAAGATGCCTATGTCTAATAATCTAACCAATGTTATATATAACAGGAAGATGAGATATAATATATAATAGACAAGACTATGGCCACATGGATAGGATAGAAAGTCCAGAGTTACTGTTACCACATATTATTTGTAAATAGAAATACTAGGGCTTTTGAGTCGTAGAGGATCATGTTCGACAATCAATTGCTGTGTACATTAGCTGAACAAAAAGTTCCAACTGGAGTAGGAGCATGTCCAAACACACTCAGTGGATTATATATGTTTTTATCCAACTCCTGCTGGCAAGTTGCAGCAAAAGGCTTGAAGAACGTAGCTACAGTTTACACAGTCTGTTTACACAGCCGAAGTACCTAGGTCAAGGGTTTTTATGACTTGAACTATAGGCCTGTATTTGCTTTCTAGATCCTCAAGGGATTAGGGAGGGCTGTCAGGTCCCACATGCATTTGCACCATTAAAATTCAACTTGAAAGAAAAAGCTGTAAGGAAATGAAAAAAATGGAGTAGGTATACATTACTTCGTGTTTCACATGAAAAAACAAGTGAGTCTGGGGTGTTGAAAATAGCTTGAGTAAAAGCACAAAACTTATGTATAAAAATTACTTGGACTTTAATTACTCTCCACAAAAAAACTGAGTAGAAATCTGAGTGAGAATAGATGGAATTGGTTACCAAAAAAAATATGCAAACTCACTCCAAGTCCCATTAATTACTTTCAGGAATCCTATGTCAACATTTTTGTTAATTTGCCATTGTTTTCAGACAAAGTGCTCAGCCATCGTGTGGTGAATGGGGTTTGAACTGCAAAGCATTGCAGTGTGCTGAATTTGCCGCTTTCATTGAAAAGCGGTAACGTTGACTTTGGTGTTAGTTTTTTCGATGGTTTTGCTATCCATTAATCGTAGTGCTTAATGCAAATATATAAATATACTTTTTTTTCTTCCCAACATGTATTCAACATGTGTAAAGCATAATATATTCTAAATTCAAATGTTGAATTTCACACAATCCTCTAAAAACCGAATTTCTGCATACATCTTACATACAAATTTTGGATTTTGTATTAAAATACACAAGTCTAGGACGTTACCATGCACGTTAACAAGCGTCGATTGGAGTGTTGTAAATCTTATCGCCATTGGAGTCTGGAGCGGTATAAATGTTCTTTGAAGTGATAAATCATGATTCACCATCTTGCAGTCCAAAAGACGAATCTGAACTTGTTCCTGGTTTAGTTTAGTTCCAGTGTTCCAGTGAGGGAAATTTTTAGCTCTACAGTATATAGTAACATTCTAGACAATATTTCGCTTCCAAATTTGCGGCAGTAGTGTGGGGAAGGCCCTTTCCTGTTTCGCATAAAAAATGCTTGCATGCATACAGTGTTGTCCATGCAGAAATAGTTTGTTAAGACTGGTGTGGAAGAAATTGACTGGCCTGCAAAGAGCTCTGACCTCAACCTCGTCAAACACCTTTGGGTTGAATTGGAACGCCGACTCTGAGCCAATTTCATTGTCCAACTTCACTAATGCCCTTGTGGCTGGTTGGATGCAAAACCCTGCAGCAATGTTCCAACATCTACAGTACAGGAAATTCCGAAAATTGGAGGTTGTTATAGCAGCAAAGGGGGGGACCAACACCATACCAGCCCATAGCTTTGGAAGTAGATGTTCAAAGAGCAAGGTGTCCACAAGAGTTCAAGGTGTCCACATACTCTTGGTCATGTAGCGTATGCTGCCCCCTTTTTGTTCCTTTGTTGCCATTAGATATTATAGTAGTAAGGTTGTGGTTTCAACAATGCCTATCCTTAGGGCAACTTTGACAACGAAATTTGAATGGCTCTGTGTTGGTTCTTAGTTTTAAAATCCCCCAAATCCCTGCTGTCTTTTAATGCAGTCCCGTCAGCGGTTGTCAAGTACAAGCCTGAATGACACATTTGGGAAATCCCCTCCTGCACGCTGTGCCTTGTTTACTAAGTGGTGGTTCTGAGGATCGGATCTGCCATGACTGTATTTGTACTCTGACTGTAAATCTAATACCTTATGATGCAAGGAAGCTTATTGGAGGATGTAGCTAATCAGAGGCAGAACTAAGCAATTATGTGGAGTCAAGATCTACTGATAATGAGGTGCTGAATAGTTATCGGATACTACTTGTAGTTTGATCAAGACGTCTTTATAAGATTTGTTTGATGCTGCAGTACACCCGTGTGCTGTTCACTCAGTAACATGACCTATATGCCAT
Source organism: Esox masquinongy (assembly GCA_016801175.1). Lineage (NCBI taxonomy): Eukaryota > Metazoa > Chordata > Actinopteri > Esociformes > Esocidae > Esox > Esox masquinongy. The sequence goes on from JACXGI010000474.1 coordinate 100,668, forward strand.
ATCACTTGCTATTTTTTGTGAACAACTTTTATGTTAATGTGTTTGTGTGCTGTTTTACATCGTATATGCTCATATTTTGGGATTATAGTTAAGAGAGAGCCAGGATGAAGTGTGGTTTAACTTTAAATCTACTTTAGTACATTCTGTCAAAAGACAGCATTTTGTACCAGTAAATGGTAGTAGCCAACAGTCTTTGAATTTTATGTTTACTTCTATCTGTGTTACCGGAAATGGGCCTCTAAGTATGCAGTATTCTGTTAGTCTACACATGTTGTTAACGATGTGACAAAAACAATTTAATTTTAAACACCTTTGTTAACAGCATTCTAGCCTACAGGAAAACAGTGCTGTTGTTTTTAACATGTCATAAACTGAACAGAAAAAGAATATTGGAACATAGAAAAGATTTTATTTCTACTTTCCTATGATATTTTCATACTAATGTTGTGTTTGTGAAAGAGCTGTTTTAAAAGTACGTACCTGGAGTTTAAGTTGGGGCAAAACACATACTTTATATTACAGACGCGATCTGATTATCACAGATCTATAACTGCTCATCTGGGTGAGGGGTGGTTTATGGATGATCATTGTAGTCGATCAGGGAGGTATGGCTATGTAAAAAAAAAACAAAAAAAACATAAAGTAATTATAAACTAGGCACACATGATTAGATTGAACATTTCTAGGACCGAGGGAGTTCATTCTATTAGGATCCCAATGGATGCTCGGGGAAATCAATGATACAAGATATTTCTTTAAGTTAAATTAATTAAATAAACACAAAAACTGATTTATTAGACACACAGCGATGCTTTTAAAATAAAACAACAAAGTCTGCCAAAGGCTTTGAAGATCGACTTATTTCATTACTCAAGTACCTTTTCTCTGGACGAAATTACCTAGGAAGGGTAAGTCCATATTTCACTTAGCCCGTTGAAGTGAAAACTCCACTTTAAAAAACAAAGAAAGAAGCAAATTAAATCACAGTCAAACATCTACACACAGTGGCACAAGATAAATCAGTAGTATCTGTCAGAGAACAATATCACAATGCAATTTCCTTGCCAGGGTCAAAAAATGTAGACAGGGACTAGTTTCACCTCTGTAGGGGGTTTCTGAATGAAATGATGGATTGATATGTGGAGATATACAGTTCTATTTAGTCCATAACAATGCCCTCTTTAAGGTGGAACTGTCAGATTTGGGGATATTTCAACCCAGCTGTACATGGTTGATAACGTAAATATGGGTAGATTTAGAGGCCTGTCAGACAATAAAATATTTGAACGTTTAGAGGTAGGGGAAAACAGAGGATGACGGATAGAGAGAAAAGGAGAGAAAATGGCACCACAGAATTGGCACAAATAGAAATTACCGGCTGCCTTTGTTAATCAAGAGCTCTTACATTTGGTTGTGTAATTTTGTTTGAGAGAAAACAAAAGCATAATTAACATTTTCCTCTCGAATGCCAAAGACAGCATAATTGAATACATCAGTTGAACTGAGGCCGAGAGAGGAACATTTTGTTAAGGAAGGATTCAGGTTTGACCTTTAGCAGCTGTACTAACTGAGTTGTGAAGAAGTTTGAGGAAAATGTAAACAGTTTTTGAAAATAGAGTTAAACATGTCCTACTCAGCTTCCATACAGCATAGCCTATTTTCTTCAAAAGTGTGGGCCTCAACCAAAGATCACCTCGAAGTATCGAGTTCATGGCCAAATTAAACATGTTCAAAAATGACTACTATATCCAAGCCATGCTAAAATACCCCCCTTCTGGGAGCAGAGAGTTATGAATACGAGGGGCTGGCACAGATCAACTATATAACGTTAGGTTTGCACGGCCCATGCATCTTTTGTCGAATGCCATTTGCCCACACATTCTGCACTTTTGGACCTCAGCCAGTGCCCAGAGCGTGTTACGGCACCAGTCATCCTGAGATCGTCTCTTTCTTGTGGGGTTTTTTTTTCGGCCCGCAGATTTCCCTCCCTCATCCATATCCTGAGAGATGATTTGTTCGATGATTTATATCAGGCTCCGGTACCATTTTTCATACAGCAGGACCATTTCCATTTAATCCTCTCCCGAGGTCACTGCACTCTGTCTTTCATTCTCTCGTTCCTTCTCGTTCCCTCTCTCTGTTCTGTGTGTGTTGCGTGCCTGCACTTGTAGGTCACAATTGTCAATGTCTATAAAGCAACCAAGACTTAATTAGAACCTATTTCCAATTAATGCCCCAGTCAACAAGGCATGCTGTGGACTCGACAACCCAGCCACAACTACGTCATTGTCATTAGACTGTTGGAGGGGCAAAAGAGCCAGCTGGTTAGAATTCATCCAGGCAGTTAGATAATTTATTTGTCTTTTGATCGAGTATACGCTTGCAATCATCATATCTTAACAGAACGTTACACGCTATTCTGTGAGGAGTAAGGTCTGTGGTTAAGGTTTTTGTGTGATTTATTTATTTATTTGGTGGGAGGGGGGTGAAAAGAGAACCAACCGACATTCCTGCATTCCATTAATCCACCATCTTCATGAGGGAGAGATTCTCAAATAACAATGAGTCTTAGAACACTTTTTCCCACATTGCTTCACATCAACTGACCTGTGACAGACTTTTTAAGTAGATTGTAGCCGCTCAAAAATGTCAAACAAATATGTCTTATTATGGCCTGCGAGGATTTTCCCGGAAGAGTAACCTCAATCCCGAGGTTAAAAGTCTACAGCCGTATGAAGAAAAAAAAGACCTGACTGAATCCAATCCCTGCGCGTGAGGCACAGAATTAAAGCCAGAATGCGACCGGAAAGATTTATGCCGTTAAAGATTCAGTTCTGTGAGAGTCCACTGCACCGTAGCAACGGCTTATTTTCTCCCCTCAAATCCTTTTGTACTTATTGGGTAATTTTGGAGTTGAATGCAGTGTGAATTATGGAAACCACTACCACGACCTTGTTGTTTTAGACGTCTTGACTTCCAGGTTTTCAAAATGGTTGACTTACTGCTCAATATTCTTGTCAGGATCATCTGAGTGTGGTTAACTAAAAATTAATTCCCCACAGGAAGTGTACACTTCCTGACTTCCTCTCCCTGGGTCAAGTGTTTGGATTGTAACCAGGAAGCTTTCCTTCAAAGAAGTGGTTTCTAATCGCTGTGCAAATCTGCTGTCAACATGAGCAAATATCAAGTGGCAGAAGCAGACATTCAGCCCCTTGGATCATCCGCACAGAATCTCGCTGTGTTAATGAAACGTTCCCCATTGAGATAACGGCATTAGGCCATCAATGTTCTGTAAACAGGGTCCCCCCTCCTTCACTTTTCCCTATCACATTCCATCCACCATTACACAAACTGGGCTAAGTTGGTCGGGTAAACAGTAACTAATCACATCCCAAATGTTAGCCTGGTCTGCCGAGACTTAATTAGCCAGATTTAATTAGCGTCCTCCCAAGGAGAATATTACTTATATTTGTCAGTTGTAATTACACAACTGGGGCTGTCGCACCAGGGCGTGTTAAGTGCATTCTTTGGGTTTAGAGGGGAGGGGTTTGGTGGTGGCAGTTGAGACAAATTAGACAGCTGGTTAGAAAATGAAAGCCTTGCCTAATTAGTGATATACTTGTATGGGTACCCTTGTCATGGAGGCCGAAGCGAGTTGTTACTGAGACAGTACGTACCCATGAGAGTGATCGATAAACATAATTTGCTAATAGCCTATGCTTATGTCCAATGACCTCATGTTTCTAGCAAAAAATATGCCTACTGCTGTATTATTTAAGCCAGTTTACCCTCTCATATTTGGCACCACGTTCCAATAGTGCCTGACTGGCTAATGTTTGCAAATTGTCATTCAGATTCCTTTTATACCAAGTACTAGCGCTCAGCAGTTCTTTAGAAGGTGACTTCAGCATTTCTCCCGTCCGTCCCGTTTAATGTGTAGATCCATTGTTGAATACAGTATGGTCTTGAGCAAAGTTAGGTAACTGCCCTTGTCTTAAACTGTCCTTGGGCTCTCAGTTTTTCTCTCAGTGAGGTGAAAACTGCACAGAGGTCTTTTTATGCTGCGTTTCACCTTTTACTTCAATGCACAGAGTATGGTGATGTCATGCATTGTAGACCCCAACACAGAGAACTCTGCCCCCTTCCCCCTTCCCCATGGCTACATCGCACAAACACCTAAGGTCCGGTTCTATCACAGGAAACCACTGAGAGTACCCTGAGCTTTAATTAATTAGCCCAAGTTGATAATTTATGCAACCGCAAGTCGAAAAACCAAGCTCTGCCTATTAGAGGAACTGCAAACATAGTAAATGCTCAAATTGCTAGACGCCTTGCCCCAGTTTGATTAATTAATTTGTCCTTTTTAGTGCTTTGTCAATAACTCCACAGTTTTTCAAAAAAGCGTACAACAAACATGTCTTCCGCACAAATTAACTAGCTATAACTCTTTTTACTTGGCTCACTCAGCCACCTGAAGTAAATGCTGCTGCTCGGGCCCATTTGAGTTGTTAATTATACCCGAAGTGGATTTCATTCTTTATACATTATCACAATTTTCAGTCCTTTGAGGTAAACAAATGCACTGGCAGTGACAGAGGAAGGTGGAAAGAGGCTCTGGGAATGGAAAGGGGGTTGTGTTTTTGTATTTTTGACCGCCAATGGTTATACGGTAAGGCAGTGTCTGCAAACATATCTCAGCTGATGCTATGACTGGGAAAAGCCGAACTACATAAAAGGACTGTAAATCATGTTGTGAGTTGAGCAGGAATGCTTTCAAAAGGCCCCAAACTTTTTTTGACCAGACCACTGGCCAGTCCAGCGATGTGATCTGCCCACACAGGAGTGGAGTTGAACATGAACATTAAGAGAAACAATATGAGTTTCTTAAGCTAGAGCAGAGTAGATATGGGATTTTTGGGCTAATACTGATTTCAGCGAGGCATTAAGTACCAATATATCTAATGTAATTTTATATATATTTATAATTTTAGGTGGAAGTATACTTTTTTTTAAACAAATATTGGTCTAAATGAGTAAAAAATTATGATTTCCTAACTATTAACACAATTTACCAAAAACTATGGTTTGCATAACCACCAAAAAGAATTATTCTCTGTTAAATTGTTATTTTCGTTATGAATTAATAAACTGCACTGCTAACCCATTCCCAAAATTGCAGTAACATGCAGTGCTAGCGTTTGAATAGATTTCTTGCTGTCAAAGGTCATGTAAACAAATACTCTATGGCATCCTTGCAATTAAATCTTGTCATGTCAAGCAAATGCCAATCTATGTTGTTCAGGACAATGTTTCTTTACTGAAACCATATACATATCAGTTATTTATTATAAAATATATTGGCTTTCTCCTGAAATGACTAATGACTGAAAATGTATGTAGGGAATGCTTACCCAAATGGTTTTGTTGCTCAAGTACTAATTTAGCTACCTCACAGCTAACATTATGTCATTATGAATGAGGTAATGATTTGTGGAAGTGGGCCCGCATTTTGCTGTTTGCATATTTTAGAAAAGTTAATGAACTCGTTAACATAATAGGCCTGGATAGTGACATTATTCTGTAGCAAGGTTGAGTGTTCACTTGGCACCAGTCCAGTCTGTCTACTGTCATACGGTAGCACAGAATGCTTTCAAAGCTAGCTACCTCGTTGGCTAGATGACATTAGCTATGATCACTTCCTTTCTTCTGGCTAGCTAGCCACCACAAATTTTGAGATGAGCGGGACTTTTTTTCTAATGCACAGTCACAGAAACTTGCCTGCGTGTAGTCGGCCTTGCTCTGCACTATCATAGTATTGTAGCCTGGGGACCAATGCCAAGGGGATGTTATGCCTTTAATATTCTTAGTTCTTGCCTGCATTGACCCACTATGTGGTTTATGTCATTTTGTGAAATCTCTCTTTAATCGAGAATGTGATGAGAATAGGGCTGCTTGCTTGTGATAATGTTTACTTCTTTTAATGCGCTACCTGTGGCAAGCTACTTATGTTAAACTACCAATTACATTTTATATTTTAGTTTAGCAGACTTGAGAAGAGAGTATTGCAATAGCACATGGCTCTGTGTATGGACTAAGAGTGAAGGATTGGAGGAGAGACAATGCCTTCTCTGTTTTGACCTCAACGCTTCATTAAGGTTTAATGAGCAGCTCGTAGAGTACCCACTTTAGGCCATCATTTAACATTTCTGAAAAATCACAGCAAATAGCAGGAATATTAAATACATTGTATGTATATAAAATATGCACTGTATCAGTAGAATATAAACAGATAAAAAAACAATTATTGTCAATGGACTATTTTTTTTTGATGAATGTTGCATTTGGCCTGTGGTTCCTAAATAATTCCCACATTTGGATTGCGGGGTGTAATAAGATCCAATTAAACATTGCATTTGTATTTTATTAAAACTGTTTAAGAAAAAATAAGAAATGCCTGAATGCAAAAGACTAACGCCAGGTATGAAGTATAATGATAATAATTACAATATTATTAAGCAATATGTCCATATATCACAATTTAATACATTTTGTGGCCTTACCAACTCTATTCATTAAGAATATGAGCAATATGAAACTATTGACCGTGATAAAGGTAGGATTCTTGTTCCCTTGTCTAATATTCCTGCTACATTTTCTGTCATCATAGCATTTAGGCCAGAAAATATAGATCTGCTGCAAACGGACTGCGACTGGTTCACGTCCCGAGACAAAAGATTTTGAGAAACACGCCTTCTGATATCTCAAACGCAAGCTGAGTAGTAGTTGAGTTGAGTTTGGATCACAGCATAGAATTTGTGCTACACAGCGGAGGTATTGAGCAAATAAGCGGTGTCCTGCACCATTTTCTTTCAAATAAGCGGTGTCCTGCACCATTTTCTTTCAACTAGATTAGTCTATGGAGCAGAATGAAACGTGTATTGCCCCTCCCCACATGGGAACAATTTTGATTTGCTCAGAGGACGACTTAATTATGATCTCCTGAGCACCTTTTTGCCCCCTCAACAGTATTGTACTTTTCTCCGACATTGATTTTTAGGCTGCACAGATTGTCACATCCCATTATGATATTCAACATGCGTTCACGCTCCGAGGGATGCTCCCGGCTGTTGTGTTTGAGCAGGTAGCTTTTGACTAGCGTCAGGAATCGACTGAGTTTCTCTTCGACCTTGGAACGGCTGTGGGAGGCTAGGGAGCTAACTCGCACAATTAATTCCTCTCTTCCCCCTCTCCCTCCTTTCAAACGAACACCTCTGCAAGTCCATTCTCTTCCATCGGGCTGTATCTTTAATGGTACTTTAACACAGAGGTGCATTTTATGAAAGAGAAATGTGCCGTCCTTATCTTTTTTCCTTTTCCTCTTATTTTCTTTTCACTTCAAATCTCCCTTTTATTTTATGCAGTGTGGGCAACGGCCATAGCCAGTTTATTTAATGTCTTATTTGATGTGTTCATTTGCAAACAAATGCTTTTAAGGCATTTTTCTTTGCCAGCATTCTTAACTGTCATGAGCGGAGGCAGTCTTCAAAATAGTTTAGAGGTATTATATAGTTGCAAGACAAATGTTTGTCGGGCTCTTTAAATAGGAACATTTTTTGAATTTTATTTGATTTCTTTTTAATGAGATTATTTAAGATTATTTTTAATGACAAAAAGTGATTCCTTTGACTCCCTAGTTTAGAACAACAATACTCCTAATCATTTAATTGGACAGATTTCTGACTTGGATTATCAGTATTTGACAGACCTTCATGAGTTTCAACATTGACAATGTCAAGCCTTACCCTACAATAAGATGCCATCTTTAGTAAATTGTTTGTGTATAATAGGTCAAAGACCCCATACTTGATAACTGTGGAAGTTTGTACCTGCACACTCTGGGGCTCTTTCTACTAATTTCTCTCTCTGTTTCTCTCTGTCTCTCTCTAGCTCACTGGGTGCCTTGTTATCTTTTACTCCTCTATTTGTTTGCGGCTTGATTGATTGTAACTCAAGATGTTAATAGAGTGCACATAGCCTGTAGCGTCGCCCCAACAGGTAGCTCAATACGCCGCAATGGAGCTAAAATTAGCAGTACGCAACACTGGTGTGTCTGTTGCCTAATGAGGTACACGTATTCAAGGTTGTGTAAGAGTGAGTCTCTTTAAGGAGGATGATGAAACATGACGGCAGCAAACTTTTGATAGTACCAACGCCTAAATCAAGGCTAATTTCTTTTAAGGCCAATCGGCATTTTCAGAATGTGTTCTACTTGCCTCCCATGTTTGTTCTCCTTGTCTCCATAATTTCCATTGGGGGAGAATATTAAAAGGGGAGGGCCCTTTAGCTTTCTCATCCAGTGGGTTTCAGAAGGAGATTAGAATAAAAGAAATATGCTTAACTCATGAGGTATTACTTAAAACGATATAAATAGGGCTGTCTTATAATATTCCAACGTTGTTGCCTTTATTGCAATTTATTTGAAACACAAGCACTTGGCATTTAGTTTGTCACCCCAAAATACTCTCCAGGTTTACCTTCAAATTGTTGACAGTCAGGCAATCCAGAGCATTCTGCGGCCCTCCACTGAGTTGTGAAGTCCCAAACCAAATGGTTGCTCATGAAGTACCAGGATTTTGACACGTTTTTGATTCATTCCAAATAGTCAATGAAATAATGGAACAAATGAATTAAATATCTAAAGAGAGTATTACAATTACAGTACAAGTATCAAAGATAAAAGTTCTCTGGTGGTTCAAGATGTTTGCTAGAGCAAAGATGCAGGCAGAAGTGAGGAAAATGTAAGAGAGCTTCCCCAAACATTGCTCTGGTTTATATCCCAAAACTAAAGGCATGGGGGTTGGTTTACTGACCAAAGGATAACAAACTAGTCCTGAAGAATAGACCCCTTATCTATTAGGGACACATTCCGATCTGTTCTGTGGCCATCTCATAAGATAGAGTGGTGTTATCTCGAGAAGCAAGTAAGCTAGGCAATAACAAGCAAACCTTTTTGTCCCTGCATTCACACCTTACAGAAACAAATGTTAACCATTAACATTCCAATGATTGCCTACTAGGACAGAAATTAAGTACATAGGTGTACATGCCTATACTAAATAATGAAGAACCATTGAATATATAAATCAACACAGAATTGACATTTTGCGGTTCCTTCACCCACCCCTGCGTTTAAGTGTTCCTTAGCGTCATTGGTTTACCAACCACATTCTTTCTTTTATTCCATCTCAGCCATTTTAGTTGGTAGATGAATCCAGGTATAGCCATTTTGAGTGTGTTCGTACTTAAGGGATAACACTGACATTCTGTACATACTGTAGCGCCACTCATGATTGGTACGTTGAAGCACACAGGAGATGAATGTACTCAATATGAAACATCATTGGTTGCTGCAAATTATTATTTTTTTCCTCATTTGAACCTGCATTTACCGTGAACACCATGCTCGTTGGTGTGATTGTTGTCTGTCAAGCTTTCTGTAACACAATAGCAGGAAACATTCTGTATGGTGAGGCGCTTTAGAAGGGTTAAAGGGTGCTTATTGGTACAGTAGCAACTACTTCAGAGGTATCCTGTGTCTTTTCCATGTGTCCCGTGTTTGGTTTTGATGCCCATTATTGAATGCCGGGACTTGTTTGTCCAATATGCTCCAGTGTATGGCTTTCAGGCAATCAGCATGCAGGACCAAATCTGCCTAGTTTGTGATGGATATTATGATTGATCAATGCTGATTTGCTAATAGGAACAAGGCACAAGGAGGTGTAGCATACGCCCGGTAGCAGCACACTTTTCTGATGGGAGCAGTTTGCGGCAAAGACGGGGAAAAGACGGGCACGCAACGCAGCACAGACACATGCACACTGTCCTGTCACACCACACAATGGGCTCTTGGGACAGAGATACGCTAAGACACTGTGCTGCCACTCGAAAAGTGCATTGATGTCAAGGGTCAACTGTCAAAAAAACAGTTTTATGTTGTGTCGCGTCAAATAAATAAATGGACAAAGCAGAGCCGTGCGGAATATTCATCTTAACGTTGATATGAGTTTTATTTCCTGTCCAGGTCAATGCGGTAGCCTGGTAAATAAAGCGTCAGTTTACATTTTACTGGATGACTGTTAACGGGATGAACAGAACACACTGCATCTCTCCGCAGCTCTCTCTCCCATTGATTGTGATCATGTCTGCTGTCTTCCTCAGTCTTTTTCTTCTACATTCCTCTAACGTACTCTAGCGCCGACTAAGAGCTGTGGTTCTCTTTGGGTTTTCACAGAGGACCAACTTCCCCCTGGTTTTCCTACCATTGACATGGGCCCCCAGTTGAAAGTGGTAGAGCGAACACGCACGGCCACCATGCTTTGCGCTGCCAGCGGCAACCCAGACCCAGACATCTCCTGGTTCAAAGACTTCCTGCCCGTCAACACTACCAACAACAATGGACGCATCAAACAGCTCAGATCAGGTAGGGTGTCATTGCCGCCACTGGAACTAAAACAGGAGTGTTGCTTTATATCCGTCGTCCGATTCCTTTCGTTTCTGTTCTCTAGCTCTCTTCCTCTTCTCCTTTGGTTTTGATTTTGTAGGTAATGGCATTGTTTCTTCTACTAGTATTTCCTCCCGCTCTACTGTGTTTGTGTATCCCGGTGTATGTTGTCTGGTCCTCCCACCCGTCTCTGTTTTGTCATGGCTCTGTCTTTTGTCTGTGTGCGTTGCCGCTTCAGTCTGACTTCCTCATTGCTCACTGCTGTGACTGTTCTTCTAATGAGTTTCTTTCCTATCGGTTGGGTTGTTAGCCTTTGACTGCGTCCATGCAGATGTTTGCCGGGTCTGTTCTCTTCTTTTGGATTCCTACGGGTTTTTTTTTTTTTTATCTCTTGTTTTACCTAAAATAACTAATATTCAAAATTCAGAGCTTGGATTTAAACAACAAACAAATAATAATAAAGACTGAGAAAGATAAAGTGAGCTGTTGAACAGAATTATTAATATACCTTTATGCCATTTCCTTTCTAATTCTTCTTCATCTATTTTCTTTCTTTTTTTGGTTGAGAGAACTCAGTTTCACTAAAACAGAAATAAAAAAACTTGCCTACTTCAGTAAAGGCAACCTTTCCTTCTGGAATTTTTTCCGAGCTTAAGTAGCCACAGTAGTGTGTAAAGACTTGCATCTAGCTTTCCCAATCCTTCATTTGATTCCCTGGGTCTACTCCCTGTTTTTCCATATAGACTCCAGATTTCCCTCCTCTTTGCCTGTGGCACATTCCCAATACTTCCTCATCCGAATCCCTTTGATATTCCAAGTTTCCTTTTAATAATGAAATAGCCATAGATTTTCAGAAACCATTTGGATATGCCTAGCCGTAATTAGCTTGTAGTTTAGCTAGCAATATTCCCTAATAGCAAGCTGTTTGAGATTTAACACTACTTGTGGTACAATTAGTCTTCTATGTTTGACCACCTGTCTTTACAGATTTCACAGCTGTCCTTTGTTAAATCGTCTTGTTAACCCTCCTTTGCCTTGTTGTCAACAGAATCTGTCTAAATTAACCCTCTTTCTTTAATGTGCGACTTTGAAACTGCTGTGACGTAGAGTTGATAAAGCTTTAACTCTGACAAAAAAAACTAATGTAACTAAACCTAAGGAATATAATAATATGTTTATGCTGTCTTTCTTCTCTCCGTATTTAAATCTACAGAATCCTTTGGTAAGTGCTTAGTTCTGAAGCACACTTCACTCCCCACTAATTTTTTTCTTCATGTTATAACTATTAATAAAATGCATGGCATGCATTTTACTAACAGTTAGTGTAGACACAAAGATAACTCTAGTGGCACACATACACATTTCCCATCCCCACACAAAGTTTTCCTACAAGACATAGTGGCACCTTTTCCAGAACACACACACTTCACCCAGCTTTAGCCCAGTACCATACCCCCAACCTCAGTGACAGAACCTACCTATCTACCCTCACTGTTTTCTATCCTCTTACTCACTCAGTTACTCACCCACCTACCTAACTACTCACTCACTGTGTAGCCAACCACAACTATGTACATTTAGGCAGATGTTTGGCAATTATTAGGAGGTCAAAGTATAGGGTTCCGGGTCTTTCAAACAAGTCTCTCACCTCTCATATCCAAACTCCTCCAAGCCTTCCCTCTCAGTAGATGGTCTTCAGAAGCCATGCCATGTGCACTTCCAAAATGGCTGCTCCCTTGTGGCACACCACTGTACAAAGTTCTCTGACCTTCGATAACTTCCTATGATGAATCCTGTCTTTTTTGCCAATAGAGTACAGAGTTCTATCTATCTCTCTCTCTATCTCACTTTCTCCTTTCTCTTTCCTGTAGTACTCTTTATTTACGTACTCTGTTAAGTCTAATTTGATTCTTCTTCCAAAGCCCCCAGCCTCTATCTTCTCGTACTAATGCTTCTTCTTTCTAATCTTATTTGCATTCATATTATCCACCCAGGTGGTACACCAATAAGAGGTAAGATTGCTGAACTGACGTTCACAGAATGAACCAAACAAATTCATTCTTGCTGTCGTCCCATCCATCCGACCGTCCGCCTCCATTTTTGTCCTGTTTCCCGAATCCCATTTTGTTCCCATTAACAACCTTCCTTCTTATTTGTCCTTTTCAGTTTATTCCATCCAATCTCCATTTTTTGTATTTGCTTTATTTCCTCCTTTAAATTTTAATTTGAAGAGCCTTTTTAAAAAATCTCAGTTGTGATATGCTTGCTCCGGCTCAAAGAAGCATATCCAATGACAACTTTTTTTTCGAACTCAAATTTTTCTTTCATTTTTTTCTTTTCTTTTTGGCCATAGCGACTCATGTGTCCCTCTTTTTGTCCAACTAAAACAACCAAACATTTTTCCCCCTTAGCTGCTCTTGTCCAGCACTAAAATTATGCACAGATGCTGTGGAATCACGCAGGCATGCTGAAGACAACATTGCCTTTCCTCTGCTTTTTTCTCCCAAAGAATTATTTCTATCTTTGCAAGCCTATTTTTTTTTATTTCTTCTATTTGCTTTCCTCTCCTGTACCTTCTGTAAAAAAAAAAAATTAAAAAAAAAGCCCAAACAACTACTTTTTTGATAAAGTTTCTCCGGGTGCTTTTTTCTCTTTCACCTATTTTTCTTACTTTTCTTGGGTTTGAAGGCTATTTTACTTTTTGACATTTTTTTTATTCTTCAGGGTTTGGGGGAAGGCAAACAGTTGAGTATGGCGAGGACCTGGCAGGTCCATTTTTGCCGTTTGGGAGTTGAAAAGTGATTGATGCATAAGCCATTTTTCCCTTGGTCATAATGACACCACACTGCGGATCCCATTGGTGGATTTTTATGGGTGTCTTTTGTAGCTTTCACAAGCTAACGCAGTCAGTGGTTGGTTGCCTTCTTGTCGGCTAAAGGCCACCGTTTTGAATTTTGTCTTCTAATACAATTGCATTTTATTTTTCAGCTAAGGGTTGTCAAAAGGTTGTAAGTTGTGCCGACATACATTTCTTGCTCTTTGGAAAAGATCTGCATGTCAAACATTTTGTGACAGAGGGTGATATATTGGTAATACAATATTATGATGAGTATTTTTTCACATATCACAGCAGCATTTTTTCCCGTTTTTTGTAAGTGCTGCATTTTTCTAACCGACTTTGAATAGATTAATTCCTAAATCATTGGATTGACATTGGATCTGTGATTGAATATGCTAAAATTCATACCCAAATTTATTTTTTTAATTGTCTTCCCTTGTTATGCTGCTTTTGTATACTGTAAACCTCTTTTGTTTGATCCATGCTTCCTTGAAGCAGTTTCACCCATTCCCATATTGACAGTCCAGTGAAATGTTGTACATTGCAGGGCTTGCCCCTTTCCTTCAAAGTCGAGCTATCCTATTCCATATTTTACACTGGCCTTTAAAGTTAAGTGCCTTTTTTAGATCCTGCAACATGTATATAAGTATGTTTTATACCCTGATGTCAAAAATAAGGTAAATGTTAAGTGGAAGTCAAAAATCATGTTTTTCCATGGTTGCTGAATGTTTTTTTCCCCCCCCCACTAAGATTTCTACTTGTCTGACAGTATAAGCCTGACAGTATAGCTATCTGACTGCAACTATCCATTATTACAGTAATACAAATGTATTTGGGTTAATAATGACACAAAACACCTAAAAACAAAATATGTCACACACATTTGATACAGCAGACTGTGGTGGAATGATAGGGGAACAATTGTCAAACATATTTTCATAACATATTTTATGGTTGTGATGGTCAATGGGAAACAATCCACATTCAGAGAGTCCCTACAAAAAAAAGCCAGTAGCAAATTTTACTCTGTCACCCATCCCAACAAAAAAAAAGCAAGTCTAGAAGTGCGGGGGCCCCAATCACATGGTGGGCCCCTGAGCAGTCTGTACAACAAGAACATATTTTAATAATTCAAAAAGGCAAACACTTAACCAGTGGTGTCCGGCACCTATTCCTTCTATTTCCATGCAGGAGCCCTCCAGATTGAGCAGAGTGAAGAGTCTGACCAGGGGAAGTACGAGTGTGTCGCCACCAACAACGATGGAACCCGATACTCTGCCCCCGCCAACTTATATGTCAGAGGTAGGAAGGCGACGATCGAATGGCCACGGTATTCTTCTTTGGACAGAGGTTATCCAAATGTTAATGAGAACCAAATATACGAGAAAACATTGAAGATGTGGTTTAATGGTCATATACCAAAAAAAATCTGTAGGCTTATTGTTACCAACGCATTTGAAACAGTAAAACAAATTGTTGTCATACCGATGGTATATCGTTTTTTATAAACTGGTTGGTTTGAATACTGAATCTTGATTGGCTGATAGCCGTTGTTTATGAAACCATATGCCATGGGTATGACTTCACACCACTTTTCACTGCCCGGTTTATAAGAGCAATATGGCACCTTGGTAGTTTGTGATATATGGCCAATATACCACTCCGCGATGCGTTGTGCCTTGGAACAGCTCTTAGCCATGGTATATTGGCCATATACCACACACACCCTTGTGTATTCTTGCTTACATATACGAGGGATTTCAGCCAATCAGCATTGAAGGTTTATATTTACCCGGTTTAAAATATGGTACTAGTGATAATAGATTTAAAAAATTGGTAATTCTGGGTATTGGAGTAACTGAGCCCATCCAAAGTTCCATGTCCAATGACATATATGTAAGTATGGCTCTTCTATTCTTTTTCTGACCTACCTGCACTAATTTGAACCTGTGTGTTCTGTTTTGTGTTTTCCTGTTCTCGTTCCTGAGTCCTGAACTCCATTGACTGACTGCTTGGTGTGTTTTGCCTACTAATTTACTTTACTCCTAAATGTACCTTGGGGGAAGCCAGTTGGACTACCCCTCCACTAATTTCCTTTGTTTATAATAACAGATCATCTCTGATCTTTCTGTTTCTCTTCTTTTTCTCTTTTGAGCAACATTGGAAGGACACCTTTAACTCTTTTCTCCTTGGTCAATGTGTTTTTAAACTTTCTGAGATTATTTGTTCTGTAGTCATTGTATACATTTTATATTAATCACATGTAATTTTATTGATTTGTAGATAATTGCAACCACTTTAACATTTGCCTAAGTGTTGATAGCATCAGTACACACATTAATTTGCATATTTTCTTATACTTTATAAATAATTGAACAGTTATTGTACTATGTATAATGATTTTTATAACACCTTCAGCCATCATACATCTTTGTTTGAGCTGTTTTGAAATTCTCAGAGTTTAAGCACAGTATTGTGTGCTTTTTGGAAATGTTGGTACAGATAAACTGAAGGTTTTATTCATTGCCATGTCCATTGGTACCTTTGAATACACTGTCGATGAGTTGTTAAAACCAATGGATATTTTGTTCTTCTCATTTTAATTTAACGGGCTAAGTTAATTGTACAGTAGCTGTAGTCTTTTTCTTCTAAAACGAAGCTCTATGATTCTGTCCGAGTATTGTGGTTTGCAGTGTCATCACATATCAGAGATTTTAAACACAGTTAATGACTGTACTTATATGACATTATTATTATTATTCTGAATTCACTGATATTCTATTGTAACAACCTGAAAGTCGGTATTAAGCAAATTGCACAGCGATGTATTTCGGGATGTCAAGTTATTATTATTTCCTTTTTGCATTGCTCACATTTTCAACATACAGAACAATTTTACATAAAACCCAGCCTACATATAGCACAGATATGTTAATCCTTAGCACTCGATATAAGCCAACCACATGACTGGGACAGGTTTGAATGATATGCTAAACATAGCAAAATTATGACATGAAAGTGGTTCAGACTTCTGCCTCTGGACCAGAGTGAGCAGCGATGCGGCGGACTCCCTGTCTCCACTGTGACAGGAGGTCCTTGGCATTTTTTCGAGTGGCAGTTTGAACGCTTGAACATGGCCTTTTTACTCTCTCTGTGTTCCCTTGTTTTCTTCTCCTTTCCTTATTTCATTGTGTTCTGCATCAAACCCCCTACATCCCTCAGAGCTGCGAGAAGGTTGGTGTGCTTTTACTTTTATACCACCTCACAAAACTGAAACTAGAGAAACTCATTTGTTGCAACCGTCGATGAACACGATTTGAAAGAATACAACTGAAATGAATGTAGCTGCGCTTGCGTGCCATTTTTCTCTGT